>QEPC01008495.1:2416820-2434354 GCA_003113815.1 Sphenodon punctatus
GATTGTAAGCCCTAGGGGCAGGGACCGTGTCTATTTTATTACTTTGTAAAGTGCCAGGTACACTGCTGGCGCTATATAAATGTTTGTTAATAATAATAATAATTATAGCTGCCAGCCTATTCGCCAAAATTTTTGTGAATATCTTGCAATCTACATTGATGAGGGATATAGGCCTGTAATTTTCACACTGCTCTTTTGGTCTGTCCTGTTTGTGAATCAATACTACTGTGGCCTCATAAAAGGCCCTTAATGAGTATTTCATTATACGTGTCTGTGAGATGGGGTATTAAAGTCCCTGTGTAAGCCTGATAAAATTCTGCTGGGTATCCATTGGGCCCATTGGCTTTATTTTTTGTTAGTGATTTTATTGTTGCTTTTACTTCTTCTGGGCTTATTAGTGCATTTAAAAAAGCACTTTGTGTCACATTCAATTTGGGGATATCATACTTCTCTAAGAAACTTTTCATCTTTTCAGGTTCAGGGTGTTTGGTGGAGTACAACTTTGTATAAAAGTCATGGAAGGCTGTCTGGATGTCTTGTTTTTGTATACTTATGTGTATCTTGATGTATTTCTGTAATGACTGTCTTACTTCTTTGGTTTTTAACCATATTTGCCAGTGCCCTTCCTGTTTTATTTCCATTTTCAAAATAAAATCCCTTTATATACTTCAATTGCCTCATTGTTTTCTCTGTCTCATATGTGTTAATTAATGCTTTTATTTTTATGGTTTCCCTATGAGTTTCTAGCATGGGGTTATTTTTGTTGAGATCTTCCCATTTTCTTAATTGATCATACAAACCATATATATATTCTCTTTCCTTTTGGGCATTCATGGCTATGTAAGTTACCCTTATTGTAGCTTTGGCCGCTTCCCAGAATATTTGAGCTGAATTGACTGAATTTTTATTTATCTCAAAGTATTCTTTTATTTGTTCCTCTAATTCTTTCCTACTGTCTTTATCTTTAATAGGACTTTGTCCATCCTCCATGTTTTTGTGCCCCTGGGATTTTGTGTGTCCAATACCAATGTGGTTATTATTGCATGGTGGTCTGAGACTACTGTCTGACTTATTTGGCTCTTTATACATTGGCTTATCCAGCTCTTGTCTATCTAGACATGATCTAGTCTTGTATATGTTTTGTGTACATGTGAATAAAAAGTGAATTCCCTCATGGTGGGGTTCCAATGCATCCACCCAGTGATGGTCCTTCAGTGTTTTATGTATTTCTTCCTGCCATCTCCTCACTTTTATCCTCTTTGAGTGATCTATGCTCGTTGAAATTGACTTGAAGTCCCCCTGCAGTATCACTGCCCCCTGTGCACGGTGTGTTATTTTCTGACATGCGTCCTGTAGGAACTCCCCTATTGCTTCATTAGGTGCATACAAGTTTATTAATGAGACTTTCCCCCCTTCCAATATCCCTATTACCATTAGAAATCTTCCCTCTTTGTCAGCTATAGTCTTTATATGCTCAAACTTCCTGTTCCCCCCTATACCTATCATGACCCCTGCCCTTTTCCTGGTGGCGCAGGCTGCGTATAGGTATTTAAATTTCGTATATTGAAATCTAAGCAGGTCTTTCTGTTGCAGATGTGTCTCTTGCAGGAACACTACATCCGCCCCATTTTCCCTTATTACATTTTTAACTCTCTGCCTCTTTATAGGTGCCTTCAGCCCCTTCACATTCCAGGTCATCAATCTTATACTATCCATCATTTCTCCTTTGTATCTTGTTCCCTGTGTTTTGCACATGTCTGCTCACTTCCGCCCCTTTCCCCCCTCCCTTGTTATTTGGCCAACTCCCTCCCCTCCCTCCCTTTCCCCCCAACTTCTCTGTCAACTGGACAGATTCCCTTTTTGATTTTTAACTGCTTAAACTTTTTTCTTTCAACTTGTACCTTATTTTTTCCTTTTTCCCTACCCGGGGGAACCACTCTGCGCTGTGTTTTTGCTTTACTCTGTTTTACCATCTTTGTATCTTCCCTTCAGCTCTCCCCGTTCCTTCCCCCTTCGTTACGATGGGGCACCCCTTCCCTTCCCCTTGGTTACCCTCCCTCCCCCTTTTGTCTTATCTTTGTTCTCTGTTGTTGCAGGCGGCCTTTTAAAGCTGCTTTCCTTCCATAAAGATTCTGTTCCTCTCTTTTCTTTAGTTTTACTCCTTCAGTCTTCTCCCTCTCTCTCTCCTCTCTGTGGCTGCGCAGGAAGATTTCCAAATCCACTGGTTCAATGAAGATTTTTCTTTTCCCTCTGTGTGTCACTACTAGTTTTGCAGGTGGCCATAGCTGCGGTTGTAGTCCTTCTGTTAACGTTCCCATGTATTTGATCCAATTCCTTCCCTTTCTCACTGTCTCTTGAGCGAAGTCAGGGAATATTTTAATCTTCATATTTTTATATTCCAAGTCTTTTCTTTTCTGTCTGGCTTTTTTATCCTGGTAATAGGTTAGTTTAAATATGATCATTCGTGGGGGATCTTCCCTATTTCTGGGAGGGCGGCTGGTTCTGTGGGCTCTATCTATTTTGGGGTTCTGTAACCTGGGCTCTTCAGGGAATATCTCTCTGAGTATGGCGCATATAAGCTTTGTCATGCCCTCGGTTTCCATCCCCTCCTTTATGCCTATTATTCACAGGTTGGAGCTACGTGGCCTGTTTTCCAGGTCTTCAATTTTATCTGTTAACCAGGTCACTTGTTTATTCATTGTTTCAGTGTTGTCTGTTGTTTTGACTAATTGATCTTCTGTAGCTGACATTCTGCTTTCCAGGGTTTCTATCCTTTTCCCTGTTCTGTTTTTTTTCTGCCCACCTCTATGTGCTTTTGCATTTTTTTCAATTCCTCAAACATTTTTTCTCTATCTCTGTTCGATTTTTAGAAATCCTTCTGCATTTCTTTTAGGAGGGTGATCACCTCTCCTAGGGATGTTCCTTGCTCCATATTCTCTGTTTGTGTGGTGCTGGTTGCCATGTTGTTTCCCCGCTGTCGGGGTACTTCTGGTAGGGGGTTGGGATCGCGGCGAGCAATATGGAGTTATTTCGCCTTTTTTTTTCCCTCTGGGGTCCCTGTGCTTTCGCCCTGGCATTAGGGACTTCCGCTCACCAAGTTTTAAGTTTGTTGGCCGCCTCAGTTCGTTGCCTGGTTTGTCGTTGCCGGCCGGAGTTTGAGCGAGCCGCGTCTAGCTTGTCTGGCGCATGCGTGGTTCCCAGTAGCCTAATTTTCTAAGGGCCTTCCTTTCAATCTCCAGGCTGTTAGCTTGAGGGCTTCCGGGTCATTGTGTAGAATTGGGCCCTGCGACAGAACATCCTGTCTGAATGGGAGTCTGAGAGGCGGAGCCGATGCCATGTCTAGCACGTCTGCGAACCACGGGCGATGAAGCCAGTATGGAGTCACTAGAATTACTTCGGCCC
Organism: Sphenodon punctatus; assembly: GCA_003113815.1. Taxonomy (NCBI): domain Eukaryota; kingdom Metazoa; phylum Chordata; class Lepidosauria; order Sphenodontia; family Sphenodontidae; genus Sphenodon; species Sphenodon punctatus. The sequence goes on from QEPC01008495.1 coordinate 2,420,223, forward strand.
CTTCCCTCTTGATTTTCGCAACGGTCCTGTGGATCAGCGGGAACGGAGGAAAAGCATATAGAAGTCCCTGGAGCCATGCCAGGTTCAAGGCATCGGAATCCTCAGCTCATCGATTTGGAAACCTAGCTATGAAGGTCTCTGTCTTTGCATTGGTTGGGGAGGCGAACAGATCCACTACCGAATTTCCGAAGGTGTCGCCTACGGACCTGAATGTTGACGGATGGAAGGACCACTCCCCCGGGTCCAAGGTTTCCCGACTTAGCCAGTCGGCCTGCGTGTTCCTGACCCCCACTATGTGAACAGCTCTGATTGATTTTAGGTTGGCTTCTGACCATCTGATCAGGGCTGAGGCCTGTTGATACAGGGCTTCCGATCGTGATCCCCCCTGGTGGTTGATATATGCCTTCGCCACCGTGCTGTCCATATAGATGACCACATGTTTCCCCCGAATCCATGGGGCTACTTCCTGAAGAGCTAGGTATGCTGCTCGCAGCTCCAGCCAATTGATGAGGTGTCTGCTTTCCCAGATGAGCCACTTGCCTTGGACGGCTCTGCCCTGTGCGTGTGCTCCCCACCCGCGTAGGCTTGCATCTGTGGTTACTGGTATCCTATTGGGGTCTGAAAGTGAGATCCCGGTTCTGAGTCTTCCTTTCTGCGTCCACCAGTGGAATGATTTTTCAACTGATTCCGGTAGTGTCACCCAGGGGTTTTCCCCCTTGTGTAAGTCGGTCCTGCCATGGTCTCAGGAACCATTGTAGCAGTCTGGTGTGAAATCTGGCCCATCTTAGTATGCCCAGGCAGGATATCATGCTGCCCAGAAGGCTGGCAAGTTCTTTGAGTCTGGATCTGTGACCCTTGTTTACTTGGTTGAATAGGCTGAGTAAGCCTTGTCGTTTCTGATGTGTCAGCGAGAGTTCATAGTTGAGGGTGTCCAGGATCACCCCCAGATGTTTGAGGGATTGAGACGGGTTGAGTTGACTCTTCTTAAAATTTATTATGAACTTATGCTCCTGCAGATATTGTATGACCCCCTAGATGTATCCCTCACTGCCCGGTCGAAGGTCAGGGACTGAATCAGGATATCATCTAGGTATGGGTGTATCTTGATCCCCTCCCTCTGCAGGTTCACAATTAGGGGAATCAAGACCTTGGTGAACGTCCTGGGTGCTGTGGCTAAGCCAAAGGGAAGTGTCGTGTATTGCCAATGGTGTTGGACATACTTGAATCTGAGCCACTGTCTGTGGGCAGGGAGAATGGGCACATGCAGGTACGCCTCCTTGAGGTCGAGTGACGTTAGCCACCCGTCTCGGGAAATTGCTACCCGTATGGATTGTTGGGTTTCCATTTTGAACTTCCTTGTTCTGATGAATTTGTTTAGTCGTTTTAGGTCGAGTACCACCCACCACTCTTCCTATTTTTTCGGTACCAGAAATAGGATTGAGTATAGTCCTAAGTCCTGCTTGTGCAGCGGCACCTGTTCGAAGGCTCCGATGTACTGGAGTCTGCCTATTTCTGTTATCATGGCGTGGTGTTTTTGTGGGTTGTGTGACTTTGGCGAGACAGCTAAAAAGTGTCGTGGGTATTGCTAGAACTCTATTGAATATTCCCTCTGGATGGTCTGAATTACCCAAGTTTGCGGTGGTCGCTATCCATTTTCCCCCGAACTCTTGGAGCCTGCCCCCCTAGCTTGGACTGGTCCCGGGGCTGCAGGCATTGGTAGTCATACCTCTGATTTAGGTCAGCCCGATCCTTGGGGTTGCTTGGTTCTATGACCTGACCCCTTCTGCTTGTTCCATCTGGGCCTAAATCTTTGTTGGTTTCCCCTGTTTGGGTAGAACTGGTGTCTGGAGTTTCCTGTTGCCTGGCATGGACTGAAGGGACGAAAAGGCTTTTTTGTAATGCCTACGCTTTGCACAGTCTGTTTTTTTAGACTTGTCTACTGCATCCATGAGGACCTTGTCCAGTCACACCCTGAAGAGTTTTGCCCCTTGGAACGGGCCCCCTACCGGTGTGTTTTTTGCCGTAGGGTCCCCTTTCCAGGACCGGAGCCAGAGGCGTCGGCGTGCTGCTACATTGGAAGCCACTGCTCGGGCTGCCCAGCGTAGCATGTCCACGGAGGAGTCTGCGATAAAAGCATAGGTCAGTTGAATTCTAGTGGACAGAATTCTGGTCATCTTCATAGATACTTTCGCGTCTCTGGCCCGCTTGATCCAGGTCATGAGCGCCCTGAAGAAATAGGACGTCAGCGTTGCCATCTTTATAATTGCTGCTACCTCCTCAAAGTTCTGTCTGAGGTTGCACTCTATGCCCTTGTCCATGGGATCCTGAGGGTAGCACTCTCCTTCCGTTGGGAATACCGAGTTTCTGGCTAGTGCTGCTGCATCTACCTTTAGAATGGCCAGTAAGGTTTCCTTGTTTTCTGACAGGGAATATAGAGATAACTGAGTTTTGTTCATTTTGAAGTTTGTTAGGTTGCTGCCATTCTCACCTTATAAATCTTTTCGTATGCCCTGTCGAGCGCCATCCCTCTATCTCTGGCTCTCGCCCGGGGTATATATTCCCTTGCTTCCTCCTTCTCCTCATCTGAGGAATCTGATGAGGCCTGCTTCTCGTTTTTTTAGTTGGAGGTGCAGTGCTCTGATGACTTGTTCAAATATCTGGTCCCTATATTTTATAGGGAACTGTCTATCCGGGTCGGTTGATGCCTCAATCTTCAGTTCCTCTAACTCTCCCTCTTCCAGGGGAGAGAGCTCCCCTTTGTCCACTGAATCCTGCTGATCATCCACAGCCTGTTTCCTGGCCATCCTCCTCCCCACCCCCTCTTCTTGGCTATTTCTCGAGGGGGAGAGGTCTCTTTCCCGTGTCTGTGTTTTCTTTCCCCTACTGAATCTCCCTTCATCCGAAGAAGAGACTGACATAACCTCTTCTGAATCCCCTTCAGCAGAGGCGAGGGAATCTAGGGGTCCCGCTGTCCGGCGTTGCTGCTTAGGCCTGGGGCGTTTTCCCTTCCCTGTCCCCTTCGAGCAGCCCTTGTATGTTGGCCTCTCTTGCCTGGGGGTGGGGCGGGAAATCTCCTGCACTTCAGCTCCGCAAGGATTTCTTTTAGGACCTCCATGTGTGGGTCCTGGGGAAGGGGGGGGGGCGCGAGCGGGGCTTACTGCGCTTGCTTGCTCGCCCGACTCTGATGCTGCCTTTCTTCTGGTGGACATGCTGCACTCTCAGCTATCTGGCTGCGGAGTAGTTAGATCCCAGGTGGCTCTGTTCACGGGAAAAAACCGGGAGGTGTGTGGCGCGTACCCCGTCTTGCCGCCGGCGGGAAGATGTGGGCGTGGCGAGTGATCCTCGCTTTTGTGCACCTGCAGCTAATCCCTCCCCCCACCGGAGCGCATATGCAGGAAAACAACTGGGGCCCCGCTATGCCTGGCGCTCCTCCCCCGCGATCAAGGGGGGGTGTTTTTTGCTGGGCGGCGTACCTGACAGCGTTGCCGGGCTCCTTCCGCGGCCGCAAGCAGTGTCCGCTCTGTCCCGGCCCGGGTCAGTACCCAGCCCCCTCATTAGGGGTGTTACCCCGGCTATTTGCGGCATCCATGCCGTCAGACTTCTCCGGCGCTGGAGCCGCCCCTTGTGGTTCGGCCTCTGCCATACCTGGGAAAAACGTAGAGGCGCCAGCATTGTCGGGCTCCATGCTGTGGCAGGGGCTGTACCTGGGCCTGCTCCGGTTTTAGCGGGGGAGGATCCATGGATCAGTAGCCAGCCCCCATTATTGGAGTGCTACGCCCGCTCTTCGGGGCCCCCCCCGGCTGTAGGAAAAGGGGGACACCCAGCACTTATCTCCTCCCCCCGTCCCCCGGAGGAGGGGTGAACAGAAAGAGGAATTCCCCTCCCCTGGCACCCGGAGTCCTTTGATTGAGAAAACTTCACCTTAAACTGCCTGTATTCCCTCTTCTCTCTATTTATGGGGAGGCAGCTCGCCTGCTTCCTACTAGTTTGAAGGCAGACAAACAACTGGAGAAGAAATGGAAATCCCCGGGCATGGATACAAAATTGTCATGTCTGCCTCCTACTGGTAGTGGTGGGGATCTACCCTACTGTGCTGACTGGCCGTCCAGGAAGACCTCCAGGGAGAAGGTGCCACATTAAAAACCAGCCATTGACAGCATTTGGCCCCTAGGCCTGAAGTTCCCCGCTCCTGATCCCCACACACTTCTGATTCCCACACACACAATCAAAGATCAACTTACCTATTTCAGCCAGTAACTGTTCAGAGACTTTTACTCTCAGAGGCTGTAAAAAAAGAGACAGCCATTTGTTAAAAGGTTGGATAGTCACTGCTGTGCTAATTAAGATGTAACAGACAGGAAAGTTTTTTTATTACTATTATAATTATCCTAGCTTTCACTGCTTACACCAGCAGTTCCTAAATTTGTTTTCAAAACCCCTCATTTTGAGACATAAATTATTTTGACCTCCCCAGACACCAAAGCATATTGAAGTATCAAGCAGATTCTGATCCCATCTGTGGAAAGTGTCACCCCCACGAGGGATCCTCACACACAGTTTTAGGAACCTCTGGCTTACACTCCAAGCTCCAGAACCCGGACATGAACGGATTTCTAGACTCTAGGATTTCTAGACCGCTCTTCCCCAAAGGTTCACGGCGGGTAACATGGAAAACATAATACACACATACAATAAATCCCTTAAAAATGTATTCTCGACACGCCTTTATGCCAGTCTGAAACCATGAATAAAAAGGAAAATTGAGCACTTACCTCTGAATCTTCCTTCTGTGGGGGATCCTCCTAGATGGCCAGTCAGGACAGTAGGGTAGATCCCGCCAACTACCAGTAGGAGGCAGACAATCAACTTTGAGGAGCCTACTAGGAGGGATCTATCCTCAGCTTCCCAGCCTTGTATAGCTCTATTCCTCATCTAAGCCTTATACATTCTAATCTCAACTGAAAATGAACTATCGGGGCTAACATAACTCCACCCCTGCTAAATAGCCCCGTGCCCCTGTTCTCCGAGAGTCAGGACCCGACCAGGTCCCTCGACCCTAGTCCCCTGAAAAACACCACAGAGTTGACCTCACTCCAGGTGGGGATCGACCGTCCAAGAGGATCCCCCACAGAAGGAAAATTCAGAGGTAAGTGCCCAATTTTCCTTTCTCCCGGGGGATCCTCCTGGCCGTCCAGTCACGACAGTAGGGACGCACCAGAGCAGTACCCCAGTCCTACTCAGAGGGAGGGAGAAACTCATGGAGGGAGGTCTCGGTAGGTGCCTGCGGAACGACGGAGTACGTGAGCACTCCCTAGAGAACCGCCTGCAGTACCCATCTCCCAAAGGCCGTGTTGGCTGAGTCCTGCAGCGGAATCCTATAGTGCTTTGTAAAGGAATGCACTGAGGACCATGCCACCGCATGGCAGATTTCCCCATAGGAAGCTGTATTACGAAAGGCCTGTGACGCTGCTGCACCCCTAAGGGAGTGAGCAAATACCCCCGCTGGGGTAAGCTTCCCTTCTGCCTTATAGGCTTCGGAAATACATAGTGTCATTCATCTGGCTATCAAGGATTTGGAAGCCTTCAAACCCCTCCTCTGAGGGTTATAACAAACAAACAGGGCTGATGTCTTTCTAAATAACCTTGTTCTGTGCAGATAAAGTTTTAGGGCTCTCCTGACATCTAGCGTGTGCCACACCCGCTCCAAGGGGTGAGAGGGATTTGGGCAGAACGAGGGTAGAATAACCTTCAATTCCCTATGAAAACGGGTATCCCTTGGGGCTGAAGGCCGGATCCAGACTCAGGGTCACTGAAGACTCCTTGAAGGAACACAGAGCCGGGTCCATAGAAAGAGCACCCAGCTCTGAGACCCTTCTAGCCGAAGTGATGCCTACCAGGAACGCTCTCTTTAGGGACAGGTAGTATAGAGAAACCTCGGCCAGAGGTTCAAACAGAACCTTAGTAAGGGCCCTGAGAAGGAGGTTCAGGTTCCATGACGGGAACCTGTGAACCACAGGCGGAGATAAGATCCTTGCTGCCCTAAGGAAACGCACCACATGAGGGTGCCCGGAAATCTTACGGCCTTTCACTGTCCCTAGCACCCTATTGAGGGCTGCTATTTGTCTCTGAAGGGTGTTAGGTTTCAACCCCCTATCTAGCCTCTCCTGCAGGAAGTCTAAGACTACTTTGATGGAAGCTCTCTCTGGCCTAAGAAGCTTAACCTCACACCACCTCGCAAAGGTGGCCCAGGTAATCTGGTAAATACGCCAAGTTGCCGGTCGCCTGGACTGGAGCATTGTGTTCAAGACCTTTCTGGAGTAGCCTAGCCTACTTAACACTCTCCTCTCAATTTCCATGCTGTCAGTTTGAGAGTCTCTGGTTTGTCGTACAGTATTGGGCCCTGAGATAAAGGGTCTGGCATCACTGTCAGTCTGAGCGGGGGCTCTGGACTGAGATCCTGTAAGTTCGCAAACCACGGCTTCCGTGGCCAGTAGGGAGCAACCAGGATGATGGTTGCCTTCTCCTTCCTGACTTTCACTATTGTCCGTTGTATGAGCAGGAATGGCAGGAACGCATAGAGGAGTCCCTGAGGTCAGATGCAGTTCAATGTGTCAAAGACGATTGCTCTGTGATTCGGGTGCCGGGACACAAAGCTCTCCGTCTTTGTGTTGTCTGGAGAGGCGAACAGGTCAACTGAGGGAGATCCGAACTGGTTGACTATGGCCCTGAATGCCGAGGGGCGACGAGACCATTCTCCCTGGTCCAACTGCACCCTGCTGAGCCAGTCGGCTTGGCCTTTGATGGGAATTGCCTTGAGAGACTTCAAGTTGCTCTCTGCCCACCTGATGAGAATGGATGCCATTTGGTGGAGCGCTTCGGATCTCGAACCCCCTTGATGGTTCACGTAGGCCTTCGCCACCATGTTGTCCATATATACTATTACATCCTTCCCTCTCAACATCGGAGTTAATTCCCACAGAGCTAAGTAAATTGCTCTCAGCTCTAGCCAACTGATGTGGTGGGTCTTCTCCCAAGGGAGTCACTTGCCTTGTGCCGTGTGGCCCTGCGTGTGAGCTCCCCAACCTAGGAGACTTGCGTCTGTTGTTAGTGCCGTTCTCCCCGGATCGGAGAGTGACATTCTGAGAGAGAACCTGTCTGGCTGAGTCCACCACATCAAGGATCTCTTTAGAGATGCGGGTACCATGATCCAAGGGTTCACTCCTTGGGTCAGAGCATCCTGCCATGGGCGCAGGAAGCGCTGCAAGGGTCTCGAGTGGAATCTGGTCCACTGTAGAATCCCCAAGCAGGAAGTCATGGCTCCTAGAAGGCTCGCGAGGGCTTTCAGTTTGGACTTGTGAGAGCCCTTGTGACCTGTTGGATCAGTAGTTCTAGTTTCAACCATCTCTGCTCGGAGAGGAATAGCCTGCACTGTTTGGTGTCCAACATCACCACTAGGTGCTCTAGTGTTTGAGAGGGAACAAGATGGCTCTTCTTGTGGTTGATGACAAAGCCGTGGTGTTGTAGATATTCTATTACTCTGTTCACGTCCCTTCGTGCCTGCTCGCAGGAAGAGGATCTGACTAAGATGTCGTCGAGGTATGGATGTAGTTTTATTCCCCCCGTTCGCAGGTTCGCGACCAGGGTGATCAGCACCTTGGTGAACGTTCTTGGTGAGGTCGCCAGGCCGACCGGTAGGGCTGTGTACTGCCAGAGCTGCTGTGCATAACTGAATCGGAGCCATTGTCTGTGTGATGGCTGGACGGGAACATGAAGATAGGCCTCCAAGTCAAGAGCCGTCAGCCATTCCCCTTGCGCTATTGCTGTCCGTATCGATTGCAGGGTCTCCATCCTGAATTTCTGTACCCTGAGTACCTGCTTTACTCTTCTCAGATCTAGGACCGCTCTCCATTTGTCTGACTTTTTGGGCACCAAGAATAGGAGGGAGTATAGGCCTTGCCTGCACTCGAGTAACGGGACCCTCTATAGCTTCGATGGTTTTGAGTCTGATTATTTCTGATTGCATAGCGATCTGTTTGTTCCGGTTGTTGGATACTGGCAATGCACAGAAGTACTGGCAGGGGGAGTGCTGGAATTCTATCGTGTACCCCCGTTGAATGGTCTGAAGAACCCACGCATCTGTGGTGGTGATCGTCCATTGCGCCGCGAACTGCTGCAGTCTTCCCCCCAGCTCTGACTGCTCGCGAAGGCTGGGTGCTCTGCAGTCAGGCGTCCAACTTGGGGCGGTCTGCTCCTTGTCGTTGTTTGGCTCTATTGTCATTTCCCTTCTGCTTCTGCCATCGAGGTCTGTACCTCTGTTGACTTCCTCTGTGGGGGAAGAAGAGTCATCTGGAACCACCAGCCGGGGTATAGGATGCATTAAAGGGACAAAAATTCCTCTTCTGGACCCCCACACTCTGCAGGGTCTGCTTCTTGGACTTGTCGCTGAGTCTGCCAGTACTCTGTCGAGACACATACCAGATAACTTGCACCCCTAGAATGGACCGCCGACCAAAGCATTTTTGGAGGTGTTATCGCCCTTCCACGATCTCAACCATAAGCGGCGACGGGCTGCCACGTTGGAAGCGGCTGCTCTTGAGGCCCAGTGAAGTATGTCTGTGTAGGAATCAGGCTAGCTGAATTCTTGTGGACAGGATCCTGGTCATCTTCTCGGAGACTCCGGGGTCCGAAGCTCTCTTTATCCAGACCATCAGGGCTCTCGAGAAGTATGATGTGACCGTGGCCAGTTTGGCTCTATTGTCATTTCCCTTCTGCTGCTGCCATCGAGGTCTGTACCTCTGTTGACTTCCTCTGTGGGGGAAGAAGAGTCGTCTGGAACCACCAGCCAGGGTGTAGGATGCATTAAAGAGACGAAAATTCCTCTTCTGGATCCCCACACTCTGCAGGATCTGCTTCTTGGATTTGTCCGCTGTGTCTGCCAGTACTTTGTCGAGACACATGCCAAATAACTTGTACCCTTGGAACGGCCCGCCAACCAAATAATTTTTGGAGGTGTTATCGCCCTTTCACGATCTCAACCATAAGCAGCAACGGGCTGCCACGTTGGAAGCGGCCGCTCTTGAGGCCCAGTGAAGTATGTCGGTGTAGGAATCTGCCATGAAGGTATAGGCTAGTTGTATTCTTGTGGACAGGACCCTGGTCATCTTCTCGGAGACTCCGGGGTCTGAAGCTCTCTTTATCCAGACCATCAGGGTCTTGAGAAGTATGATGTGACTGTGGCCATCTTAATAATCGAGGAGACCTCCTCGAAATTTCTTCTCAAGTTGCAGTCTATACCTTTGTCTGTCGGATCTCGGGGAAAACACTCTCCTTCTGTGGGGAAGACCAAGTTCCTGGCAAGGGCCGCCACCGCATCCACCTTTGGATAGCCAGAATGGAATTCTTTTTCTTGGTGAAGGAATAAAGGGAAAGTTGGGATTTGGTCATCCTGGAGGCCTTATTGGGATTCTGCCACTCCTTCCTGATGATCTTTTCATATGCCTTGTCTAAAATCATACCTCTGTCTCTTCCACCTCTTCCTCAACCGAGCAATTTGAAGAGGTTCCCTTCTCCTTCTTTTGTTTCAGGTGGAGCGCTTCCACGACCAAATCATAAATTTGGTCCCTGTATTTGTTTGGAAACTGCCTGTCGGGATCGGGGGAGGGGTCTAACTCAGTCTCTTCTGTTTCTCTCCTTCCTGACAGGTCCTCATCACTCTTCCTTCCTGTGATAACTCAGATATCTCCCCTTCTTCTTCACTGGCCTCTGCTGGGGGTGATTTGTCTCCCTGATTAGTCCTTCTCTTGCGCCTAGGGGTCCTCCTCCTCCTCTGAGGATTGGATGGACATAACCTCTTCTTGCTCCTCGTCTGAGGAAGTCAGGGAGTCGAGGGGTCGAGTGGGCCTGCGGGACTTCTTGGGGAGAGGTTGCTTGTCCTTTCCTGCCCCCTTGGAGTGGCCCTTATAAGGCCTTTGATCCCTTGGCTGGGGAGGGTACCTCTTCCTTTTCAGCTCGGAGAGGATCTCCCGCAGGACCTCCATATGGGGGTCCTGGGCCGGAAGGGGGGGCGGGGGGGGACTCACTGCAGTTGCCTGGTCCGTCATCCCTGTGCCCGCTGCAGCAGCGGCGGCTTTTCTTCTGGTGGCCATGGTCTCCCTCCTTCCCACCGGTGCGAAGACGAGCTATGGGTGGGGCGGAGTGTCCTCGCTGCGCTTGCCTCGTGTCCCGTCGGTTCGCTATCGAGCCGTGGGGGGGAGGGGCACCTCAGATGCGGCCCAACTAACTGACCCCGCCTGTGGGGGGGGCGGGGATGGGGGGGGGATCGCGGCAGGGTTTACTGCCGTGGCCGCTAACTTCGCAGCCCAAGATTGCCTGGGTGTCTCCCCGGGGGTCTCTTCGCTGGGCTACGGCCGTGGCGGCGAAGGGAGGGGATAGGGCTACCGGGGCTCTATGAGGACTGGCTGAGACCTGGTTGCGAGAGCGAGGGGAGGCGATCACCTTGCCGGGTCTAGCCACGGCTCTGGGGCTGTCTGGCCCCCCTCCTTCTGCTCGATGGGCTCGTCTCCTTGCCCAAGCGGGGCTAGCAATCACTGCCTGCAGACAGCTCCCGATGGGGGAGGGCTGCTGCGCCCACTCTTCAGGTACGCCCGCGCCAGTGGGGAAGGGGGTGCCTGGTTGGTGCTCCGAATCCCCCCAAGGTAGGGGGAGGTGAACAGGGAGGAGAATTACTCTCCCCCCTGGCACCAGGAGCCCAAATTCTTATCTGTTTTTTGCTGCCTGAATTCTTGAGGGCAGCTTGCCTGCTTCCTAACTGCTCCGAGGCAGACAAACAACTGGGGAGCTGAGGATAGATCCCTTCTAGTAGGCTCCTCAAAGTTGACTGTCTGCCTCCTACTGGTAGTTGGCGGGATCTACCCTACTGTCCTGACTGGACGGCCAGGAGGATTCCCTGGGAGAAGGCCACTGTTTAACCTCTCGGCTCCAAATTAAGCGTGCCCTGTTAACGCAATGTCTTAAGCGATCCCTGTTCCCTTATTAAGCAGCGGCATTTAAAAATAAACTACGCAAGAGAAACGTCCAGCTCGCAGGTACTTTAGAAATGCCTAGGACACAGTGTAAGGCAGCGGTGAGGAACCTTCTCTCCCCCAGGGACCAGTTTGAAAACCACTGAGGGCCTCGTAGAGGTTGGGGCTATGGATGTTTAAGTCATTTTCCAGTTCCTAGATCTGTTCCCTGGATCCAGTTCCTACCCCACAGCACTGAAAGACTGAGCTCAGGGGAAGGGAGCAGAGATGAGGCCCTGCACTCAAAAATAGGGAACAGATCCACAATCTGGACCCTCCCTCTTCCTGTGCACACCCCTTAGGAACATTCACCCCCAACTTCTATGCAGCCCCTTTGAGTGTGCACTAATATTCAAAGTGGCCCCTGGGAGGGAAATGGTTTCCCACCACTGAAACAGAGCAAGGATTGGGTCAAGACAGGGCTGGAAGCAAGGGGTAATGGGAGAGTTGCTCTGCCCAGGTTTGTTTGGCCCTTATAAACCTGCAAGGGACAGGTGAGGGAGTGGCCTCATCACACAGCAAAGGGCCAAGGAGGGGGAAAGCAGGGCCAGACCAGCCAGTTGCAGAGCCACCAGGGCCACCAGTTTAAGACCAGGCCCTGACACACAGGAAGAAAAAGGCTAGGGTTCCAGTTTAAAGCAGCCCCTTGAGCTTTGCCTAAACCGGAATTGCATCTATCAGCATATCATCTCCATGACTACGCCACCTGAGCAGATGTTGCCATTCCCTTTGTATTCCATCACTAAGCGAGGCCCTTGCTTCTTCTCCGTAGAAGGCACCCTCTCTGTGCAGGCTCACAGGGATACATTAGACAGACCCACCCATATCTCCAGTTCTCTCACCGCGTTCTTCTCCAAGAAGATGGTCCAGATCTCCTTCCCCAGCCCTCGGGAGTCCTTAGGGTTCAGCTGCTGGCAAACCTCTGCACACAAGTAGAACAGCTACAGAGAGGGAAGAAGGGCAGGAAGTGGCATCAAAGTCAAAGGGCAAGGGAAGGAAATTGAGAAATGTTTTATTATACAGCACTGCTCACGTGAAAACAGGAAATACCATCTAAGACAGGGACGGGCAAGCTTCCATCCTGCAGCATTGGTTTTATTTTGGACACTTTTCAATTCCTGGATTCAGTCTCTCCCCTCAAGCATTGAGAGAGTGAGCTCAGGGGAAGGGATTGGAGAGGAGGGCCTGCCCACAAGAAGAGGGGACAGATCCACGGCACAGATTCGTAATCTGGAACCTCCCCCTCCTTCTTCCACCCTGAAGGGTATCCACATTACACCAGTGCTCTGGGCTCTGCCTATAGTGTTCCGGGTTCAATTCAAGGTGCTGGTGTTGACCTTTAAAGCCCTACACGGTCTGGGCCCCTCCTACCTGAGAGGCCGCCTCACTCCCCGGGCCCTAGAACGATCTCTGCGATCCACCGGGGGCGTCTTCTTGGAGGTCCCCCGGGTGAACCAGGGGCCAACGATGGCGAGGGCGTTCTCGGTGGTCGCACCACGGCTGTGGAACTCCCTCCCAGAGGAAGCCCGCCTAGCTCCCAGCCTGTTGGCCTTTCGTCGGGCCTGTAAGACCTGGCTGTTTGTCCAGGCCTTTGGGGGAGGGGAGGACTAGGGAAGGGGGGTGTTTGCAAGTGGTTTTTATCTCTTTTGTTGTCTGTTTTACAATGTTTTAGTAACCCTTCCGTGTATTGCTTTTAACTTCCTGTTTTAAAAATGTTTTGTGAGCCGCCCCGAGCTGCCGTAGGGCTGGAGGGAGCTGGATATAAATGGTTAAATAAATAAATAAATAAATGTCTGCAGTGCTTTCCATGTTCAAAGTACTGCACAATCCTGCTCTAGCTCACCCTCACAAAACTCCATGATGTAGGGCATTATTAGTCCCATTTTACAGATGGGGAACTCAGTCTGAGAGAGAGAGGCTTGCCCAAGGCCACCCAGTGAGTTCACGGCTAAGACAGGATTTGAACTCTAGTCTCCCAGGTCCAAGTCCAGCAGCTTATCCACTAGGCCATTTTACAGAAAAGGAACTGAGGTGGAGAGAGAACGACTTGCCCAAGGCAGCCAGTAGGCCCGCTTAATGGCTAAAATGGGAACTGAACTCTGTTCTCCTAGGTCCAAGCCTAACCCTTTTGCGTATTGGCTACACTGGCTTCAGGAACTAAGAAAGGAGGTCGCCTACACTTCTTAATGCTTTTAAACCAAATTAAAAGGGACACGAAACCAACACTGACAGATCCATTGTGCATCTAAACCAGCATCTTGGAACTTGTACTATTTTTTATAGTGGCCCATGGAAGAGAAAAGGTTCCTCACTCCTGAACTAAACTAACAGGCATTTATGGATCTACCCTCTAAGATAACTATTCTGTGAGCTGCCCCTAGTTGCTGGAGGGCTGGAGGGAGCAGGATACAAATTATTGAATAAATAAATAAATCTATCTAATCTTTTTTTACCCATTTATACTATTCGCCTTTACAACATCGTCTGGCAAGGAGTTCCACAGGTTAGAGCAAGGGTCAGAATCCTCAGACCTGGGGGCCAAATGCAGCCTGTAGCAAGTTATGTGGCCCTTCCCTAGTTCCTGGATCTGAGCACAGTTGCTACCCCCAAGCACCAAAAAGCTGAGCGTTTCCAAGGGTAAGGGAGCAAAGAAGAGGGCATGCACAGAAACAGATCTGGACCCTCCTTTTCTTGAGAGCACCCCTTAAGCACTCCTGCCCCCAACTTGTATGCGAAGCTTTATTAATTTCCAAAGTGGCCCCTGGGGATGGAAAAGGTTCCCCAACCCCGAGTTAGAGGCCCCTGCTGCCTGTATTCTAGTATCCATGACTGTAGGCAAAGGTCTGCACCTGATGGAGGGGGGCGCGGGGAACAGTGACACAAGGGAGGACAAACACACTTGCTTTGTGGGAGTGCTCCCTGCCAGATCCAGGAAGCAAGGAGAGCAGAGAGGGAGTCTGGAAGGCCTTCAGCTGCATCTCCCTGGCTCACAATCCTGTAACTGCTCCCGAGGATCAAGTCAGGAAGGCAGCTCTGTCCTCACTAACAAGCCACTCTCTCACCCTCCAAGGA
>QEPC01008495.1:2439253-2467615 GCA_003113815.1 Sphenodon punctatus
ATAAAAATAACTTGACTAATAACCATAGATGGACCTGTCTCCTAAACTAGGTGGGGAACCTGTGGCCCATGGGCCAAATCTGGCCCATGGACCTAGTCCCTATCCTCAAGCACTGAAAGAAAGGGGCGATGATGGCAGACACTCAAGGATAGGATGTGGATCCACAATCTGGGCCTTCTTTTCCAACCCCTTTATGGAGCATCCCTCCCCCTTACGCACCCCCACTCCCAACTCCTATCTGGCCCACAGAAATTGTACTCTTTTTCAAAGTGGCCTGTGGCACATAAAAGGTTCCCAGCCTGCTCTAAACATTTATCCAATCCCTTTTGTGAACCCAGTTAATGCTAATTCTCTGCACTGGCTACCTATAGTCTTCTCGGCCCCATGTACCTGCGGGGCCACCTCACCCCCCCGGGCCCTGGATTGGCCCTTGCTGTCCACCGAGCACCACGCTCGAGGACCCCCGTGTACATTGAGGGGCCACAATGGAGAGGGCATTCTCGGTGGCGGCGCCATAGCTATGAAATGTCCTCCCAGCGGAGGCCAGGCAGCTCCGACCCTCTCCCCCTTTAGGAAGTACTGTAAGACCTGGCTCTTCCGCCAGGCTTCTAGCAAGGGAGACAGGTAGGGGTGGGGGACTGGGTTGGGGTTGGTTGGAAAAATGTTTTTGCGACTCCTTGGGATTGTTGGTTTGATATTGTTTTTTGTATATTTATTGAGCTTGATAATATTATTGCTTATTTTATTTGCTGTTTTATTTATTGCTATGTAAGCTGCCCGGAGCCTACGTGCCAGGAGGGATGGGGTACAAATTTTGTATAAAATAAAATAAAATTAAAATAACGGCCTTCACAACAGCCTCCGGCAATGAGTTCCACAAGTTAATTTTACATCGAGTGAAAGAATTCTTCCTTTTTTGTTCTTCTGTTTGTTTTAAAATTTGCTGCCAATTAGTTCCATTGGGTGTCTCCCTAGTTCTAGTATTTTGAGGAAGGGGCTGTTTATCCTATCGTGCAACTCTAGGCTCCTTCTCCCTTCTTTAATAACAACTTTATTTTTATAGCATCCCCCCCTTCCTACATGGTACTCAGAGCGCTTCACACATTACATAAAGTAAAGACAATGTAAACCGTCTAAAGCAATTTAAAACAAAGTAATTTACAATAATATTAAAAAAATATTAAAATAGGGGAAGGAAAAAGGGAGGGCAGAGTACACTGAAGGAACCAGCAGTGGATCCTAAAAGCACCTAGAAAATAAATAAGTTTTCAGGTGCTTTTTTAAAGGTGAGGAGGAAGGAACCGAGACAGACATCTGGGGGGAGTGAGTTCTACACCGAGTTACACACAACGATGGACATTTTAAATTTATTGCTCACTTCTCGCTCAACTGCCCAAGCCCCAAATCTCCAAAAAGGCTCTCCAGTGACCATGAACGGGGGTAGAACTGTGGTTTAAGACAGCAACATGCACAGAAGCACTGACGCTCCTGGTACTTTGTGGGAGCAGCAATGATTCAGAAAATAGATCATTGGATGTTGATTGGTCACACCACCCCCTAGAGCTGTTCACTTGCCAATTCAGGCCAGCCTTGGGGAATCACAGCCCAATGCAAAATAGCTACTGCCAGATGCTTTAAATCTAACCCAACACCAGCCATTAGGAAGGAATGCATGCACTCCAAAGCTTTCTATCCTCCCAGCCTCACCTGCTCCACAGTGGGGGTGAAGGGGGTGTCCGAACCTTGGCGCCGATGGTGTTGGAACATCTTTGAGGTGATTACAGGGGAGGTGCGGGGGCTGTCGAGGCCGGGATCAGAGAGAACTGAGTTGCGGTTCAAGGAGATCTATTCAAACAACAGCAAAAGTACGAGAATGATACACCAGCTGAGAAATCCTGAAAAAAAGAGCAATGCTGGCCTAGGATTCTAGAATACCCTAGCCCAACGGATCAGAGACCAGGTCAAAGTTGAAGGCCAACATCAGAGATGAAACCGGTAGTGGGTTTAGTATTTCATGGGGATTGCCGGCCCGTGTTTTCAGGGGACCTGAACATCATCCATGACCAAAGTCAGTGCTCAAATATCCATTTTTTCAGATATTCAAGTTCCGTTTTTCCAGTTTGGTTACTTCAACTTTTTCTAAATCATTTCAATTGCCATTGGTTTTGGCAACTACACGTGCGCAAGAGTCAACACTATTGCCGAAATAACGTAACCAAAATAACCAAAACCCACCCTTAAAATACAAAACAAAAACAAAATGAAGCAACCAGCAAATAGCGGTCAATCCCCTAACTGCCATTTTCAGTTCAGGTAGTGTTAGATTTGATGGCTTTACCAATTTTGGGGGGATACCCCATTCCAGGTCTAGCAGATATCTCGTGAACTGCAAAGTGCACACTACTCCTCATCCCCACAAACCAGGCCATAAATATCTTCACGCTCCAGCTCAAATCCTGATCCTATCCCCTCCTTGATCCCAATACTCAGTCCCAGTCTTTTTGCTGTGTTCCTTTCTGTTCCCTCCTCCTAGTCTCAGCTTTAAATCTTCTTCTCGAATTCCTCAGTCTCTGGAAACTCCTTCCCTGCCCTCCAGCCACAGGCACATTTTCCCTGTTCCGAACCCCGGATGTCTCCCCATTTTGTGTGACTGAGGCCTGCCTGGCAGTGGTGCTGCCTGCGCCATTTTGGTTATAGGCAGCAGTCTAGGTTTGAAATGAGAATTAATTTGTTTCTCTCAAAAATCTCGAGAATTGGGAATCATTACTGAGATCTTGGGACGATCTCAGTAACGATTCGAGATCTCGGCAAAAATCTCATCAAAATTTACCATTTACCGTGATTTACTGTGTAACTGATTTACCATGTAACGCTTACCATGTACCGCATTTGTCCCGGTAATGCACATGCACAAGATGGCCACCACAACTGTTTTACACACACAAAGCCCTATTACAAGATGGCACTGGCAGTGACACTGCCATTTTGGAAAAGGGCGGCCATTGGCGCATGTGCATTTCCAGGATGAATGCGGTACACGGTAAATGGTACACTGTAATCACAGTAAACTGCAACATATTCTTGACCGGAAAAGTGTCATGAACCAGGGTTTTTCTCTATTATTGATTCTCGCTAAAAATTAGTTGAGAACTGTGATTCTCAGTGAGCATCAAGAGAAACTCGGGAGCTCATTTCAGCCCTTGGGCAGCACTATTTTGCACATGCAAAAATGGCCATATTTTGTGTTTGGTTTTGTTGTTGTTTTTTAATTTTGACTGGGATTCCGATCAGAGAAGGCTCCGAAACCCCCTACAGGAAACACCCCACAAAGCTTTTGCAAGTCTGTGGATCCATTGTTGTTGGTTTTTTAAATAGTTCTTCTGTTCAGAGCGCACCTCACTCACAGAAGGGAAACGCTCAGTGCCAGAGTCCAAGCCACTGTCACCATCCTGAGAATCCAGGGAGAGGAGGCCTGGGAATGTAAGAGGCAAAATTAAGCATCAAGCAAGGAGAAACATTGAGTCAGGGAGGGAAAAGTGGTTTTCAGGGACCTGCGTTCCCTGCATTTCCCCCATTGCCACCAATGGGGAAACCAGCGGACTCGGGAACCTGGCTGATATTATAGAGACCAGCATGCATGCTATCCCTTGGTCATTAGTATTACTTAACACTTACATATATATTTATATTTATTTATTTTTAAAATTTTCTATCCCGCCTATCCTGCCACAGGCAATGTATCTGGTGCTTTACAATACTCAGTTATAGTCAGGTGGTCCCTGCCCCAGTAGATTTACATCTAAGGGTGTTTTTAGACAAGCACCTCCCCACCCTTTGCCCACTCACCCATCATGCATGTTGCAGGGCTGCATAGGGCACCAATATGGCCCTGCAGCATGTGTGATGGGTGGGTAGGTGCTTGTCTAAACATTTATTTTATTTATTTAACAAATTTTGTTACCCCTGCCCCTTCTGCTCCAGGCAGCTCGGGGCGGCTTACACGTACACCCTAAGAGAGGCAAGGGAGAGGAGACAAAAGAACAGAGAGGAATACATCCAGGAAGTTGCAGGTGCACACGCTTAGCTTAGTTACAGGGGAGAAGGGGAACTCTAAGAAAATCAGATGGAAAAGGTCGGTTTTTCAGGAGGGATTTGAAGGTTGGAAGCAGAGCAAATGAACTCAGGGAAGCAGTTCATGGTCATGACCTCCTGTCAGCTCACACCCATGGGACCTTTGCTGCTCCCCCTCATCTCAGAGAGGAGAGGAGCTAACACAGCACCACCCACCCCTGCAAACCCTTGTGGGATCCCTAACAACATAGTACCATAATGCGTCAGACCAATGGTCCATCAAGCCCAGCATCCTGACTCCGACAGTGGCCAAGTTAGTTCGCTTGGGAGAAGTATCATCAGTCACAATGGACAATCCATTCCCTGTTGATCACTTTCTGCTCCCGCCAGGAAGAAGTTCCCATCTCGTAATCTACTTAGCTAGGAGCCATTAATGGTCTCCAAGAACTTATCTAGTCCTTTTTAAAACGCAGTCAAACTATTGGCCCTGACAACCTCCTCTGGCAACAAATTCCACAATTTAACTGTGCGTTGAGTGAAAAAATACTTCCTTTTATTTTCCTATTCCAGGCCCAGTTGAGACACACTCTTCTTTCACAAGAGTGCTCTTTTATTACCACGGACCGACTGGCCTTAACAGATATGTACAACAAACACAAGACAAGCATCTATCCAAGTAGTAACAGTTCCTCCTGCCCCACATCAATCCTCCAGCTACCGTGGCCAGATATGTACATTTTAAGAGGACACTTATAAGAAATACAGGCTGCAGGGCTGCATTGTTGCAGGGCTGTATTGGCTCCAATGTGGCCCTGCAACCTGTATTTCTCATAAGTGTCCTCTAAAATTTGCATATCTGGCCACCCTACCTCCAGCTGAGCAGTCCCTCTTCCTTAACCAGCAGATCTCCTCTCTGGGCTCCCGACTGGTTTCTCCAAGGAGTTGCAGAGAAGGCCTCTGTTTCAGGCCCTGTTGTGGCTGCTAGGGTCCTCTAGACCCCTGGCCTGACAACTCCCAGCCAGCCTGCTTTCAGGAAATCCTGCTTCTAACAAGGCCGTGGTAAGCTCTGCTTCACAGTCCCTGCACATGACCCACTCCAAGGCATGTTTTTCTCCAATGAAGCAGCCCTTATCTCTCCTTAGCAGCCCTTGTCTTTCCTTCGTTTTCTAACGGTGCTAAGGCTGGCTGTGGGCCAGCAACCTGCAGTGGAATTCTCAGCTGGGCCGCACCAAGAGGGGTGGCAGGCTGAAGTGGGGGCTCTCACTCCCACCCTCTCCCCCCAAACCTGGAGACTCCACTACCTTGCCCGGGGGGGGGGGGGGGGGCATAACGGGGACATGAGTCCAGACCTGCCACAGCTTTGCTATGTCACTGTTCCCAGAATTGCTCCTCCTCTTCCTACCCTCTTCCCAGAATTGCTCCTCCTCCTCTTCCTGCCCTCACTTCCTGTTTTGTTCCAACCCGGAACTTCGCTCCTCCTCTGTCACTGCCCTCACCTGCCCCGGCGTCTCCTGCTCCCTGAACCGACTCCACCCCTTCTTCCAGGCTGCCCCCAAGGCCTGGCACTCCCTCCCTGAGCACAGAGACTCTGCTCCCTTCCTCCCTGCTTTCAAATCCCTCCTAAAAACCTCCCTCACCCATCAGGCTTTCCCCACCCAGCTCCTCACCTGCCCAGGCTTCTCCCTCTACTCTCCCTTGACACTAAGCTAAACACGTGCCCCTGCAACTTCTCAACTGCACAAGTGTCTCCCTGTCCCTCCTTAGCTTCGCCCCACCCACCTCCCCGCTCCCTTGTTCACCCTAGGTTGTAACGAAACCCGTCTCAAACTAATGCCAGACATTGCCGGCACGAATTAATAATAATAATATAAAATAAATTTATTTTTTATTTCCTTATATTTTTATCCCGCTACATTTGCCCTCAGGCAACTCTGAGCGGCGGTTATCAGAAGGGATAAACAGAACTGGAGTAATCAATGGGTATGAACATATGGGGTACACCCCCACAGTGCATCTGTATCAAGCAAGAAAATTCTTGTAGGGACACAGGCCTCAGAAGGCATATGACTCGTTACGTCGGGGTGGGGAAAGGGCAATTGGTTTACTTACCGGGGAATTGTCCTTCTGGGTAATGTGCAGGACGGGAGCTCTTTTAGCCTGGGATGATCCCTGCCTAGGCCAGGAGGAGGCAGACTGAAGTAAAGTTGGGACTGGCCATGAGTAGAGGGGGTCCATCCCTCCCACTTGCCAGTTTTTCTCAAAGTCAACAAAACACTGTAAATGCCTACAAAAAACTAGAATACTTTTATGAATAAAAAATCACAACTGAGTAACCGACTGGAAAGTCGACAGGAAGGAGAAGACTCCCAAGCCCTACACGGACGGTTGAACCCCCGAAGTCCCAATCTCTACTCTCAGACCCCTTGATCCCCACGTAGCGGGAGGGCCGAGCTCCCGTCCTGCACGTTACCCAGAAGGGCAATTCACCGGTAAGTAAACCAATTGCCCTTTCTCCTGGGATGTGCAGGACAGGAGCTCTTTTAGCCTGGGACTTACCAGAGCAGTATAAAGTAGGGAGGGAAATGGGGGATCAAGCTTACTGGAGGACGGACTGAAGAACCTGGTGACCAAAGGCCGCATCAGCGAAGTCCATCAAGTCCACCCTATAATGGCGAGTGAAAGAATGGGGATTCGCCCAAGTAGTTGCCCTACAAATTTCTAAATAGGGAGCCCTAGCGGAGAAGGCCGCAGAAGCAGCCGCCGCACGGGTAGAGTGAGGGAGGATAGCTAGATGCAGAATGACCCCGAAGGCCTTGTACGCCTCCAAAATGCACGCTGCGATCCAACCTCTGATTGCTGGATGAGAGGCCTTATTGCCCCTCTCCCGAATGGTGAATTCCAACAAGAGGGCTGAAGACTTCCGAAAGGGGGCATTCCTCTGAATATAAGTTTTTAGGGCCCTTCGGAGGTCTAAAGAGTGCCACTTCTTTTCTAATCTACGAATGGGTTTGGGACAGAAGGATAATCTCCTCCTGCCTGTGGAACAAGAAATTCACCTTAGGCATGAAGGCTGGGTCGAGGTGCAACACAACTGAATTGAGCTTAAAGTTACAGAGCGAAGGGTCTATGGACAGAGCCCCTAGCTCAGACACCCTTCTAGCAGAAGTAATTGCAATTAAAAAGGTCACCTTAATGGTAAGGAAAAAAAGAGAAACGGAGCCCAAGGGCTCAAAGGGAGGCTTGGTGAGAGCATTTAACACTAGATTGAGCCGCCAGGAGGGGAAACGGTGAACCACAGGAGGAGCCAGAGCCCTAGCTCCTCGCAGAAATTGCCTAACATGGGAGTGGCCTGAGATACCCCTACCTCTAATGGTAGCTAAAGTCTTGTTGAGGGCCGCTACCTGACGGGTGAGAGTGCTAGCTCGGAGACTCTTATCTAGACCCATTTGGAGGAAATGTAAAATGTCAGTAACTTGTGGCTTCTTGGGTTCAACCTGATGCTCTGAACACCAGGCTACAAAGACCCTCCAAGTGGACTGGTAGAGACGAATTGTGGAAAGGCGTCTGGAGGAAAGAAGTGTGTTCAGCACAGCGTCTGAGTACCCTAAGCTCCTCAGGACCTCGCGCTCAAGAGCCAAGTCGTCAGCTGGAGAAACTCTGGGTTGCTGTACGTGACTGGACCCTGAGACAACAGGTCTGGATCTGGATCTAGGGTGAGTGGATTCTGATGTGACAGGTTCACGAGATTGGCAAACCAGGAACGCCGTGGCCATCTGGGAGCTACCAGGATTACCGTTGCCTGTTCCTGATGGATCTTGGCAATTACACTGCTGAGAATTGCAAACGGAGGGAATGCGTATAGGAGTCCCTGAGGTCATCGAATGTTGAGGGCATCCACTGCTTCCGCCTGAGGGGAGCGGAATCGGGTGAAGAACCTTGTGCACTTGGCATTCCGATTCGGTGCAAAGAGGTCGAGTATCGGAGGACCGAAGTGGCTGCATATCCGGAGGAATGCCGTTGAAGAGAGGGACCATTCCCCCGGATCCACCTTCCTACGGCTGAGCTAATCTGCTGTGACGTTCTCCTCTCCCTTGATGTGCTTGGCCGAGAGGGACAGAAGATTTGCTTCCGCCCAAGATAGGAGACTGGAGGCCTCCCTGTGTAGGGCCAGGGCCCGAGCGCCCCCGATTGTGCACGTACGCCATCGCTCATGTGTTGTCCGTCATTACCAGGAGATGAGAGCCTTTTATCCTGGGCACAAAGTGGAGAAGTGCCAGATGAATAGCTCTGAGCTCCATCCAATTCATCGAATGATCGCGGTCCCTCGGTTGCCAAGTGCCCTGGATGTAATCGCCGTCCATGTGCGCCTCCCAGCCCAGGAGACTGGCGTCAGACATGATGATCACCCGAACCGGGTCAATCAGAGGAACGCCCTTGTTGAACCGCTGCGGGGAGACCCACCAGAGAAGGGAGTCGAGGACCTGGCGGGAGGAAGATAGCCACATCCTGGTCTTCTCCATAATCTGGCGCTGGTAAGGGCAAAGGAATGACTGGAAAGGACGGATACGATGCTGGGCCCATGCTAGGTGCTGTATGCAGGAGACAAGAAGCCCCTGCATTGATGCCAGGTGAGCGAGTGACACTCGGTGGTGAGAGCAGGTGTGCTCTATCAGAGAGTGGATCCTGCGCTGGCGAGTCTCCATCAGGAAGATGCGATCTGCCCTGGTATCGATGATCACCCCGAGGTGCTCTATGCGCTGCGCAGGGAGAAGGAGGCTCTTCTCCTCGTTTATGACGAACCCGTGCTGTGTGAGGGCCCGGAGAGTGGACTGCCAGGATTCGCGTAGGGGCCCGAACCAGAATGTCATCGAGATAGGGAAGCAGTGTGACTCCTCACACCCGGAGGCTGGCGATCAAGGGCACCAGGATCTTTGTGAAGGTTCGGGGAGCTGTGGCAAGTTCGAAGGGCAGCACCTGAAACTGCAAGTGGTGGGAGGTGTACTGAAAGCGAAGCCATTTGCGATGAAGTGGTCTGATGGGAACGTGCAAGTAAGAGTCGCGCAGATCCACAGATGCCAGCCACTCCCCCTGCTGAATGGACCTGGAGATGGACGTCAAGGTCTCCATCTTGAACCTCCTCAGGTGTACAAACTTGTTTAAAGTCTTGAGGTCTAGTCTTGAGGTCTTGTTTAAAGTCTTGAGGTCCGCCACTGACCGAACTTCTTTGCAACCAAGAACAAGATCGAGTATAGTCCTTGGCCTCGCTGGGGAGGAGGGACCGGTTCAATGGCCCGAATGTCTGCCAAACGATGGATCTCCACTTCCATTGAGGCCTGTTTCCGCCTGTCTCATATTGTGGGCGGGAGGGGGGAAGACACCCGATAGAGCTGCCTTGGTGGATATAGAACTCTATGGCGTATCCCCGAGACACAGTGTTGAGCACCCAAGAGTCTGAGGTGGCGTTGTGCCAAGAAGGGGAAAACTCTAAAAGACGAGCTCCTACTGGAAGCTGGTCGAGAGACGCCGGTAGCTCGGCGAGAAGGTGGTCAGGAATCCTGCTTTTGCTGATGGGATGAAGAGACGGTCCTGGGCACCCTGTTGCTGGAGGAAAATCTACTGGCCCAACAGCCCCGGTCTCTGGCTCCCCTGCCTTGGGAGATCCAGAAAGTACTGCTCCAGTTCGTGTCGCTCCTTCTGGGAAAAGGAGAAGAAAAAGGTCTGTTAAAGCCTCGGGATCGACTGGAGCTAGTAAACTGATGGAGCGATAGATTCTTATCCTTATCACTGGCGTCCTTAAGCACCGGTCAATATTAGCCCCAAACGGGCCCGACACCAGGAGGTTCTTAGCATAGTTATCAGGTCTCCAAGATCTCAACCACAGTCAATGCCTGGCAGAGACGTTAGCTGCCATAGCGCGAGAGGCCCAGGCTACTGCATCGGTAGAGGCTGTGGTGATAAAGGAGGTAGCCAGGGTGATATTTTTTGAAAGTTTACGTGTCATCTGGTTGCAGGTAGCCGAGCTTTGTCCGAGCTTGAACCACTTGAGGATGTCCCTGGCGCAGTAGGATGACGCCAGGGACATCCGCAGTGCAGCCGACACTGCCTCAAAGGCGCGGTGGAGCGCTGCCCTCAACCCCTCTGTCAGTGGGGTCCTTTGGGTACACGTCCCCTTCAGAAGGGAAGACGGACTTACGTGCCAGAGAGGCTGTGGCTGCATCGACCTTGGGAACAGACAAGAATTGGTCCTTGCTCTTGGAGAAGGAAGAGAGAGCCTGTTGAGTTTTGTTTAACCTCAGAGCCTTAGTAAGCTGGGCCCATTCATTGGCGATAATCCTCTCAAAGGCCCTTTCCACCACGATCCCCCTATCCTTGGTAGCGGGCTTGGGGATGCACTCCCTCTCTGACTCGTCATCAGAGGAGTCTATAGGGTCACCCTTAGCAGATCTAGCGACTAGGCCCAGGACTCTCTGAACCCTGGTGAAGAGCTTAGCCTTGTGGGATCCCGGGAACTCACAGTCCTGCCCACTGCATGTAGAAGGGGGAGCAGGGAGGGATACGGAATCATCTTGGCAGTCCTGATAATCCCCCTGGTCTAAAACTTCCCCCTCCTNGGGGGGGGGGGGGGGCGCAGAGAGGGGCGCGGAATCGTCTTGGCAGTCCTGATAATCCCCCTAGTCTAAAACTTCCCCCTCCTCGGCATCGCCCTGCTCTGAGAGACTTGGTCCCAGAGGAGTCCTGTTCTCCATCTGCGGGGGCCGACCCCTCCCGCGAGGGAGCCTGTATAGGCCGAGGTTCTAATCTAGGAGCCCCCTGCAGGGGCGAGGGATTGGGAGTCCTCTTCATCTGAGGAGGAACCAATTCGCTCCAACAAGGAGGGCTCTGCAGGCCTCCTGCGCTTGCGGGCCGGATGCTTGCCCTTGCCTGCTTGCTTGGATTGCCCCTTACCACCCTTGACAGGGGAGGAACGGGGTCTCTTCCTTGATCTGGGCTGGTCCGTGTGCTGCAGAGAGTCCAGTGCAGAGACAATCTTATTCAAGGCCTCGAGCTGTAATAGCTCGATCTGGAAGAGGCCTTCCCTACGGGACCCCTCAGTGGAAGTGCCTGGGGGGGAAGGACCTGAAGCCTCCACGCTGGGATCACTACCCGAGCTGCGGGTGACTGGGGCCATTCTAGAAAAGGAGGAGGAATACTCACACCCTGTCGGCAGTTCAGGCGGCCCCCCAAGTTAGTGATTAACTGGAAAAAGGCCAAATGGAGAAGCCCAGTGCCAAGAACAGGCCGCCGGACAGGGAAAGGCTGGCCAGAGATTGCAAAGCCCTTCCCGCGCGAAAAGGGCAACAAGGCTGCGGACCCAGCAAATAAAACAAAAAATTCTTATTATTGCGACACACACACACACACACACACCCCCTTCCCAGGACTCCGCGCCCAAAGGGATGGAACCAGGGGAGCCTAGGTGTCGAGGGGAGGGGACAGGGGGAGGCAAAATAGGCACCAGAAAGAGCCCAAAGGGACTCCAAAAATTAGAAAAATTAGCCCCCGCAAGGGCAGCTGACGTGCACCTCGGCACCCTGACACATAAAATAAAACAAGACAAAATAAAATAACCTCTCTCTCAAACACTATCAAACCTGGGAGCAATCAAAAGTAGAGAGCGAGCTCCCCAGCCTACCTCCTAACTGTTGAAAGGCAGAGAAAACACTGGCAAGTGGGAGGGCTGGACCCCCTCTACTCACGGCCAGTCACAACTTTACTTCAATCTGCCTCCGACTGGCCTAGGCGGGGATCATCCCAGGCTAAAAGAGCTCCCGTCCTGCACATCCCAGGAGAATGTGTGGCCCATGAGCCAAGTTTGGCCCATGGAACAGATTCCTACCATCAAGTAGTTAAAACGTGAGCTTGGGGCAAAGGAGCAGAGAGGAAGACCTGCACTCAGACCATAGCGTCGCGGAGTTGGAAGGAATCTCGAGGGCATCTAGTCCAACCCCTGCTTGGATGCAGGATGACTGCAGCTACAACATCCCCAGCAGGTGGCTGTCCAGCCTCCTTTTGGAAACCTCCAGCAATGGAGAGCGTATGGCCTCTGTAGGCAACTTGTGCCATTGCCAAACAATCCTTACTGCTAAGAGGTTTTTCCTGACATTCAACCGAAATCTCCTTGCCTGTAACTTCAGCCCACTGTTTCTAGTCCTGCCCCCTGCAACCGTGCGGAGCAGTTCCGTGCCAGCGGCTTGGCGGCAGCCCTTTAGATATCTGAAGACTGCTATCATGTCTCCCCTTAATCTTCTCTTCACTGGGATAAACATACCCGGTTCCTTCAACATTTCCTCGTCGTTTCCAAACGCTTTATCATCTTTTGTTGCCCTCCTCTGACCCCAGCCCAGCTGATCAATGTCCCTCTTAAAACGAGGCACCCAGAACTGGACACGCTACTCCAAATGGGGGTCTGACCAGTGCGGAATCAGGACTTCTGCTTCTATTGATGCAGCCTAAAAGTGCATTAGCCTTTTTTGCATCCGTATCCCATTGCTGACTCCTCTTCAGTTTGTGATCAACCACAATCCCTAGATTCTTTTCACACGTGATCCATTTCAACCCTTGGGATGGATCTATGACAAAGATCTCTTCCTCTTCCCTCCCCAGCTTCCAATTCTCATTGGAGAGTTGTGGAGCTCATACTAGTTTTTGAAGTTGCCTTGGGAGCGGGTGGGGATTCCCCACCTCTGCTTTAGATTGTGCCCTACACAGCAAGATGATGGGCAAAATTATTCTGTCTGTCCCTGCCCTGGTGCCTTCTGGAAATCCCTAAGCATCTATTCTGTGTTAGCTGGCATGATCGCTGTGAATCGGCTGTTTCTGGGTAATTTGGAGCTGCAAGGCATGGTGGGATAGGAGCTTCCAAGAGTCAGCTGATGAGATGAGTGTTCTTCCCCAGCTGTTCTTGGCAAAGCATCAACCATGCTTGAGTCAAAGTGCTTGCAAAGCCCATCCAGTGCCAGGGGCTGGCATCTCGGATACCAGAGGCCGTACTGCCCTAACAGATGAATCATCTCAACCAACCACTGGATGCAACACTTTTTCCAATCAGCAACGGATTGCAGCAACAGCAGCAGACTGTTTAGAGCTAGAAGCAAGCAGGCAACCAGGAAGCATGGAAATGAGAGCATGACTCACCCTCTGTCCCCCTGGGATTGGCGGAGCTGGAATCACTGTGCAACCGGGTAGAATCCTGAAAAGGAAGGATAAGCAGAGGAGTCTGTATAGCTCTGGGTTTCATTGAGTACCCCCCACCCCATATACAATTCTGGGACATCTTAAAGCAGGATAAGGTCCTGCTGACATCAGTGAGACTGGTGGGTGCTCAGCACTGAGGGATATCACGGCACAAGCGCAAAGCCAGGATGGAATTCTAGAACTGATCTATATGAGGGGATGGAACAAGTCATAATGACAGGCATCTGATCAAAAATGGTTAAGGGGCTCCCACTAGCCATGCGGAGTTGGTTAAGTGAATAGCAGGAAATGGATCACTCCATTGGGACCAGGACCCTGTGAATTCTGCACTGCTGCCATTGCAGCCATTATTGTGGAATTCAGCACTTGACCAAACTGTTGCAGAAATTGCCTCTGGCACTGCAGAACTGCAGCTTGAGTGGGGAGCACTGTGAAGTAGCCAAGGAGGTGCTGACAATATAACCAAGGACCCACATTCACTGTGTTTTCCTTTTTGCTGCTAATGAGAAAAAAACAGTGAACACGGGTCCCTGAATATAACCCAATACGGTTACAGGGATAGGGGAGGCTATAAATCCAATGAATAAAAGCTCTCATGGTTACAAAAGTCCTCTCAATATCCAGCTTAGCTCCCATGCACACTGCATTCTGGGAGATTTCACACTGACTCATTGAGCAGCTTCCGTTTGTTTGGAGCCCACTTTGGGTTTCCTTCAAGCCAGCCTCCAGATTCACATGGGAGATTTGAAACCTCACTAGCAGACCAGGAAGTACAAGGATGCCACTCACCACTGAGCCACCCGTTTCTTGTCTGATCTTGAGCTGCAATTGGCTGACTCTCCTGCGCGCTCCCTCGATCTGCTCCTCCAGCATAGTGGCAGGGTTCCGGCTGTACACCTCATAGAACCGCTGAGGCAGAGAGAAGGGGGCAGAGGTTACCGCCATCCATGCAGAGACGGGGCAAATAAAGGACAGCAGGTGGAAGGGCTTGCAAGGTGAGGGAGAGCGCTCAATAACCTATGTGATTATGCAAGTGTAAACATTATACTGTAGTCAGGGCCTCGATTCTGCTGCGGACATTTTTTCAAACTTCCATGGGATTCTGCAGGCCCCGGCAACACCGCCACCACCCTCACCAGCCCAGGCCCAGGCCCAACTCACCCCAGCTCTCTCAGCAGTGTGTGGGGGGAAGCACTGCAGCGGCAGTAGGAACAAAGGTGCGGGAAATTTCCCTGTGGCCCAGATTCTGTGCAAAAACTGCAATTCGCAGTAGCACATTTTACTCAGGGCCCTGACTGTAGGGCAGTATAATGGGAAAACTGCAGACCCAGGGGGTAAAATTTGCCCCATGGCTAGTTTTTATTTGACCCCTTTCCAGTTCCTGGATCTGGCCCTTGGCTCCAATCCCTACTTCCAAGCACTGAAAAAATCAGGGAGAAGAGGGTCCTGTCATGGATCTCTCACCTATCCTTGTGCACATGCCCTAATCTCTGCTCCCTCATCCTGAAGTCAGTTTTTCAGTGCTTGGTTGTAGGAACTGGATGCAGGAGCCAGAATCAGGACCTGGAAAGGGGGCCACACAAAATCCAGCAGTGGGACACATTTGAACCCTGGGTCTGAGGTTCCCCACCCCTGCCATTGGGCATGGGGAGGATACCAGCAACAGCCCAGATACCCAGACAGAGCATGTGAGTATGAGAGGGTGGGGATAGGCAGGTTATGGTAACACACCTACCCTGCAACATCACCACCACATCACAGAACAGATCATCACAGATCATGCGAGTATGAGAGGGAGGGAGGGGACAGGCAGGATTCAGTAGCACACCTGCCCTGCGATTACCTGTAATTCTGCCTCCTCCTGTCTCAGCATATTTCGGAGAATCTGAGTCGCATGTTTCTGTACTTCTGGATCCTGGAATTTGAAGCAACGAAGTGAGTCCAGTAACTGCAGCATTTCACTTTCCAGTCTCCCAGCCCTGGAGAAGCATCACGTGCAGATTTATGCCCATCTGTTTCCCTTCCCCAAGCAACTGAGCATCCCCAACCCCAACCATGTTCCAGTTACCTGTAACGGCTTCGGCCCTGTGATGCGCTGCGGCGGAGGTAACGGCGGCGGGGGAGGTGGTGGGGGACACGTAGGCATGATCCGGGGAGCTGTCAGGCTGACATCCTGCTGGGAAGAAATCCCCATCGACGAAGGAGGAGAACCCAGGAGAGTCAGTGCGACATAGGCACCAGCTAAGGAGGAAAAAAGAACATTTACTGATGAGTAGTGCCCTTCATTATCAGTTTTTCTTTTCTTTTCTTTTTCCTGGGAATTTATCAGTGTTTATTACAACAACAAAAACAAGTGAAAATCAGTGCCAAAAAATGACTCATTTTTCCGGGTAAATATCACGGTTTGTTTTGGTGGATAGAAGGACAGCACAAAAAAAAAAAAAGTAGGCAGTAGAATAATGCTTTGGGAAACAGAATTTAATATGGTTTGCTGTAGAACTGAAACAAAACTCAGAACGCTGGATTAGAGCTGCAACCGGGCACCCCTGATGAATCAAGGACGCCTGCATTGACCTGGTCCTGTTTGGGCACCATCAATGCCCGAATGGGACCCGATGGCCTGCTCAAATGCGCTGGCTGGCCTTTGAAAGTGACAGGCCCCAGATGGGACCGCTGAAGAGCCCGACTCCAGACAGTCCCAGACGGGGCCTGTCACTTTCAAAGGCCACTTCTCCCTCCCACAGCACCTCTCCCCTGAGAAGCACTGTAGGGAAGGAGGCACTGACCAGCTTTTGAAAGTGACAGGCCCCAGCTGGGATGCTCTGCAGCGGTTGTAGCTGGGGCCTGTCCCTTTCAAAGGTCACTCCCCACCCCCCACAGCACCTCTCCCCTGAGAAGCACTGTAGGGAAGGAGGCACTGACCAGCTTTTGAAAGTGACAGGCCCCAGCTGGGATGCTCTGCAGCGGTTGTAGCTGGGGCCTGTCCCTTTCAAAGGTCACTCCCCACCCCCCACAGCACCTCTCACCTGAGAGGCGCTGTAGGGTGGGGGAGAAGCACCAGCTGGGACTACTGCAAAGCCTGGCTCCACAGAGCTCTCAACCAGCACCTGTCAGTTTCAGAAGCAGCTTCCCAGCCACAGCACCTATCAGAGTGCTGCATGGCAGAAGCCCCGGCCCCCCTCTGAAACTGACAAGCCGGACCCTGCAGCACTTCCGGCTGGGGCTTGTCAGTTTCTCTGGGTAAATGCTCACATTTTGGGGCATCGCCCACCCGACTGGGCCTTGGGTAGCCTGTGAGATGCCCAATGCAATGTCCAAAGATGCAGGCATTACCCGCCAGTACTAATTTTAGCACCCATTATGCCACTTCTGAGTTTCAGAAAACAATATCTCTAATCTCTAATCAGAAAACAATATCTCTAATCCCCCAATAAAAACTTTTCCTTGGAATCAACAATTTACCGTTGGTGACTTAAAACCATTAGCCTATTTACACTTAATAACTGGGCCAAATTATTTTACTATTTACTAGCTTATGATTTTGTGTTATTGTGTTAATTGTGTGTTAATCTTACTTACTTGTAAGCACTTGGGTATCCCCCTCCCCTCCCCCAATGTTTCTTTGTTGGAGTGCTTGCCAATAGTGGTCTCGGAGATTCCTATCCCTAGGGTAGTGAAATCCCTGGGTGGGAGACCCTAATTTGCCCCTTCATTTGGCAATGACTCCCCCAGGGTGAAGGCACTGAAGCACCGAATACCTAGGTTACATAGGATTCCCCCCCGCCCCCAATCCCTGCCTGAGAGATCTCAAACAAGAGAAGACAAGTAACCCAAGCTGGGGGTCTCTAAAGTCCCTCTGCCAGGGGGACAGAACAAGCCCAAGTGGCAGGTGGCACATACCTGCTCTGAGCCCTGTGCCACTTCAGGTGAGAGGAGGGTTATAATTAGCGTGATCATTCTCCGTGGGTCCTGGCCAGTCACTCTGATCAGTCAGCACTCATGGGGAAAGGTCCGCTTCGACCAGCAGGAGGCAGCAGCACGGAGAAATTCCACTGGGCATGTCCGAAGTAGGACCGCTCACGGCTCTCCAGTTCTTCTGCTGCCTCAGACCAAGCAGGAGCGCGGAACAACAGCGCGAGCCGCTTTTCTTGTTTTTTCAGGCCCAGAGCCCCACCAAGTCATCGCCCGGGACGAGGCAAAACCATCCCCACTCCTACCTCTGGTCCAGCCGCGCGGGAATGGAGAAACGCGGCACGGCAGACCCCGCTCAGCGAGGAGCCCTGCGGATGCATCAGGGCTGCCCAGCGGGAACAGAGTCAGGGAGATAACTCTCCCACAGGAGGAAGAGACCGTGCGCCCCGCCACCCCAGAGCCTCAGGCTGCCACACTACAGCTGGCAGTCCTGAACAATATACTTCTCTCTCTGGAGAAACTAATTGAAAGGCTCTCCTCCCCGATAGCGGTAGGTCCAAGACCTCGAAGGGAAAAGGAAAGCAAAAGCGCACTAGCTCCCCCCAGAGCTACAAGGGCAGATCTAGGGAGGCGGGAAAAGGAAAGGCTCCCGGCAAAAAGGGGAGACGATGACTCCTGGACTCATCTGACTCTGAGTCAGATAGGCAGGCCTCCCCCAGAGGGATCAGTCAGACCTACAACGAGGAGTAGACAGCCTAACTTCACAATCTCCTCTCAGACAGGAGCAGGATTTTAATCAGGAGCAAAGTGACCAGTCCCGAGGGGATAGACAAGACAAGGAGCAGACCGGGACCCTGGAGGAGGGCCAGATCCCAGACAACCCAAGGGAGGAGGAGGAGAGAGGGAGATAGTGAATCCTCTGGCTCCTTCAAAGAACTGCTCTTTAGAGTCATTAAGAAAGCCCTTCACCCCAGACAGCTAGGGGAGGAAGAACAATCCGATTCCTCGGAGGAAGATTCCACCAGGGAATGCCTGCCAAAATCCCCCAGCACAGACAAGGGATTCCCTATAGATAAGTCCTTCGAAAGACTAATAAAAGCTGAATGGGAACACCCAGGAAAATCAACTAGACTATCCAGGCACCAGAAATCAATATACTCCCTTGCCAAGTCTAAAGCGGACATGTTCTGGATCTTTAAGGTGGATGCCGCGGCAGCCTCCCTACCCAGCAATCCAGTCTTCCCATCAGAAGGGGATTGGAACCCAAAAGACCCTTGCGATAGGGGAATGGAATCCAGCCTTAGAAAGGATTATGAGGCTTTGGCAACAGTCTTGTGAATGGGCCATCATGTCCTCATGCTGCGCCGGAGTCTTATTAAAATGGATGTGACTTGCACAGGATCCAAACCTCTCTAACAAAAGGGCGAGGATCCTCTCCTCTAGACTGCTGTTAGGTATATCCTTTCTCACAGATTCCACCACAGACATATTCTCTTGGGCGGCTAAGGCCATGGCCGCCAACACAGCCACACACAGACACCTCTGACTATGATCTTGGATGGCGGATCCCCACGCCAAAAACCTCTTAATATCAGGGACCTTCCAGGGGCCAAAATTCTTTGGTGTGTGCCTGGATAAAGTACTGGAGGAGGCGTCAGATAAGGCCAAAAAACAATCCCTCCAACAGAGGGACTGGGGCAATATGCCCCAGGAAATCACACAGAGAAGTGATTTCCGTCCCCCCGCTAGACCCTCCACATCATTTGGCAATCCCAGAAGAAGGGGATACTACTCTAACCATAGGGATCACAGAGGATGTTCCAGGTGGTCACCCAGAGGTAGAACACCCACGCAGAGCAAACAATCCTCCTACCAGAAAGAGAACTCTGGAAGCAAAGACACCTGATTATATGATCTCCTGTCCAAAGCAAGAGCCCAGCGTAGAGGGGACGCATACTACAGTTCGCTCACCTCTGGAAGGCGGTAACCTCAGACGCATGGGTTCTAAACATGATAGCCTATGGATATACCATCGAGTTCTATCAAGGACCTCATCCCCGTTTCCCAAAAATCCTCAAACCCGGAAAAATACTCCAACATGATAAGCGAGATCAGGAGGAGATAGGGGCAATAGAACCCGTCCCAGAGGGACAAAAAATGCAGGGACTCTACTCCATCCTTTTCCTGGTCCCAAAGAAATCAGGAGATTGGCGGGCAGTCTTAAATCTCAAGACCCTCAACAAGTCAGTACTAGTGCCCCCTTTTTGCATGGAAACACAGCGGTCCATATGCACAGCAATTGCTCCAGGAGACTGGTTGACCTCTATCGACCTCAGGGAGGCATACCTCCACATCCCAATATGCCCCAGTCACAGACAGTGGCTCAGCTTCCTCTACAACCAGGAGCACTGGCAGTATCAGGCTCTTCCGTTCAGATTGACATCAGCACCCCGAAGGAACCTTCCTCCAAGGTCGTCGTGGTACTGATTGCCAAACTCAGAACGGAGGGCATCAATATCTACCCGTATTTGGACGATCTGCTCATCAGATCGCCATCACAACAACAGGTCATACGGAACCTAATTTATTTATTTATTTAATATATTTATATCCCACCCCTCCTGCACGCAGCTCGGGGTGGAATATAAACCGAATCATGGTCTTCTTGACACAACACGGATTCATAATAAATACAGAAAAAAGTCACCTCGTACCCACGCGTTCCCTGGAACACCTGGGCATGGTTATAAACTGTTTTCTTACCTCTACAGAAACAAGAAAAGATTTTATCCCTTCTCCAGCAAATACTCGAATGACTCACCTCTGGCCTCAAACACCTCACAAGATTACTGGGGATGATGGTGTCATGCAGCCACCTGATACCGTGGTACATATTCCATCTTCGCCCTCTGCAGACCCTCCTGCGTCAGTTTCAAAGACAGATATGCGAGGGACAGGACTTTCAAGTACAGGTACCAAACCACGTAAAGAGGACTCTGGACTGGTGGCAGACATCCCACAAACTGTCCCAAGGGACTCCACCGTCAGATCCGAACAGAATCGTGTTGGAAACGGACGCAAGTCTGCATGGTTGGGGGGCGCATTTGAGAGGGTTCTCTGCACAGGTGACTTGGTCACCAGAAGAAAAGACAAACAGCATAAACTGGTTGAAGCTGAAAGCGATCAGACTCGCACTGCTTCACTTCTCCCTACAGATTCAGGGCTCTCAAATCCTGGTCCACACGGACAACACCACGGCCCGAGCATATGTTGCGAACTTGATCCGTGCCCATTCTGGTTGGTGAAAGCCTCCAGGGAGACGTTGGGGACGGTGCTGGCAAGGGCAGTGAACGCGTCCTTGCAGCAGGGGAGGCTGTCGCCTTGCCTCAAGGAGGTGGTGGTGCGCCCCCTGCTGAAGAAACCATCTTTGGACGTGGATGCGCTCGCCAGTTACCGACCTGTCTCTAACCTTCCCTTTTTAGGGAAGGTTATTGAGCGGGCGATGGCGATCCAGCTCCAGGTGCCTCTAGATAGCATCGGTTTCCTGGACGCTTTTCAATCTGGGTTCCGCCCCGGCTATGGCACTGAGACAACGTTGGTGGCCTTGGTCGACAACCTCCGCCGGGAGATGGATGCAGGATGTTCAACATTTCTCATCCTGCTAGATCTCTTGGCCGCTTTTGATACCGTGGACCATGGGCTGCTGTTGAGACGGTTGCGTGACCTGGGGGGTCTGGGTGGGACTGTTCTTGAGTGGTTCCGTTCATTCCTCTCGGGGAGAAGCCAGCGGGTGGTGCTGGGGGATGAGACATCTTGCCCCCGCGTTTTATCATGCAGCGTTCCGTAGGGTTCCATTCTGTCTCCATTATTATTTAATGTATATATGCAGCCCTTGGGGGAGGTCGTGAGAGGGTTTGGGGTGCGATGTCACCAATATGCTGATGGCACTCAGCTGTACCTCTTTTTTTCAACTGACCCAGACCCTGCTATCTCGTTGCTATCCCAGGGTTTGGAGGCCATGGCAGAATGGATGTGGCAGAGCAGACTGAGGCTCAAGACGGAGGTGATGTTGGTGGGGAGAGCGAGGGAGGTAGTGGCCCTCCTGATTGGGGGGGTTTGCCCTCCTATAGCTCAGCAGGTCCGGAGTCTGGGGGTGATACTGGACGCGGATCTCCGCCTGGAGCGGCAGGTGGAGGCAGTCGCGAAGGCTGCTTTCCGCCAGTTGCACTTGGTGTGGAGGCTGTGTTTGTTCGTCTCCGGCCCGGACCTGGCCTCCCTCATCCATGCCTTTGTCACCTCGAGACTGGACTACTGCAACGCGCTCTACAGGGGCTTCCCTTGTTCCTTGTTTGGAGGCTTCAGCTAGTGCAGAATGCGGTGGCCCGCCTCCTTTCGGGGACGGGTTGTTGGGAGCACATTATACCTGTACTCCGGACTCTGCACTGGTTGCTAATAGCGTGCCGAGCTAGGTTCAAGGTTTTGGTGCTGATCTACAAGGCCCTTCACGGTCTGGGCCCCTCGTAACCTCAGGGACCGCCTCGCCGTCCGCACCCCAGAGCGGCTCCTTCGGTCTACCGGGGGTGCCTTCCTTGAGGTCCCCCGCATTAAGCGGGGGGCCACAATGGAGAGGGCATTCTCTGTGGCCGTGCCGTGCCTTTGGACCTCCCTTCCGGAAGAAGCTCGCCTGGCCCCGCCTGCTGACATTCTGGCAAAGTTGTAAAACCTGGCTATTTGCCCAGGCCTTTGGGCAGGGGGAGGGGGGGGGAGGTTAGAGGGTTTTATCTCCCCTACCCTATTTATTGTTTTAGTGTGTTCCCGGGCCCTGTTTTAATACTTTGAACTGTATTTTTGATATGTTTTAAATTGTTTTATATATATCTTATATGTATTATTTTATTGTTGGAAGCCGCCCCGAGCTGTTTTTAGGAGGGGCGGGGTAAAAATCTAGAAAAATAAATAAATAAAATAAATAAATATATAAACAACCACGGGGATCAAAATCCCATTCGCTGTCCAAGGAAGCGACATGTCTCCTCCATTGGGCAGAGTCGAAGGTGTTCTCCACAAAGGCAGTACACATCAACAGACAATCAAATGTGCACACCTACTGGCTAAGCAGGCAGCGGATCGACTCAGGAGAATGGTCCCTCTCAGACGAGGCTTTCTTATTGATCGTTCAAAAATTTGGACTGCCAGAGATAGACCTCTTTGCCTCAGGAGAGAATCACAAGGTACCCAGGTTCCCAGCTTGATTCAAACACCCAAGAGCAATGAACTGCGATGCACTCAGTGCTCCCTGAGATCAGGGACTCCTATATGCATTTCCACCACTACTGCTGATATCCAAAACCATTGCCAAACTAAGACAGGAAAGAGCACACAACTCATACTGGTCACTCCCGGGTGGCCTCGCAGACCCTGGTATTCGGATCTAATTAATCTATGGGCAGAGCCTCCCCATATTCTACAAGTACATGAGGATCTTCTCACCCAAGGACCAGTTCACCACCCCAATCCCCAGCTATTCAAGGTGACAGCGTGGAGATTGAGCGGCAATCTCTGAAGGCCTTAGGATACTCAAGGGAAGTAATAAAAACACTTATGGCAGATAAAAGAGAATCCACACCTCGTATTTACCAGTACACCTGGAAGACATTCGCCAAGTGGTGTCAGACTCACGCAGTCAATCCCTGCTCTCCAGGTATCAGGAATGTCTTGAAATTTCTACAAGAGGGTCTGAAGAAGGGTCTCACTCCTAACACTCTGGCCCGCCAGGTGGCGGCATTGAGCAACACCCTGAACACTAAATCTCGGGAGAGATTTAGATCCACCCTCACATCAAGCAATTTCTCAGAGCCACCAGACTCCATTCCCCTCCAGTGGTGCATCGTTTTCTGTCCTGGGACTTTAACCCTTTGAACCAATCCAGAACATTTCTTTGTACTATTTGATGATCAAATTGGCCTTTTTGATTGGCATCACGTCCGCTAGACGTGTCTCTGAACTAGAAGCACTTTCCGTGGATCCAAACAGATGCATTTTTAGACAGGATTCGGTCTTACTCAGATTGGATGAGGCCTTTATCCCTAAAAGTAAACACTAGGTTTCACAGGTGTCAAGAAATCTCTCTGACTTCTTTCTGCCCGCATCCTGAGCATGCGCGGGAGAAATTATGGCATAATTTGGATGTCAGGCGGATTTTAAAGGTGTACCTTAAACGAACCGCACCTTTTAGAAAATCCACAGCCTTATTCATTAATTTCAGAAATTACAGAGTTGGAGAAAAAGCATCCAAAACTAATATCTCCAAATAGATCACAGTGTGCCTATCGGAAGCCTTTGCCGCCAGAGCCCCTTACGAGGAGACGTGCAGAGCAGCTACATGGTCAGCTCTGCACACCTTTACGAGGCACTACAAAATTCCCCCATTGGAATCTGCTGAGGCTGCGTTTGGCAGGAAGGTCCTGCAAAGGGTGTTGGCGTGATCGCAGGACTCGAGGGGAAGGGCCTATTTAAGCAGCGTTCTGCTCCCTCCCCTTTTCTCAGTCAGGGACACTGCTTTTGTATGTCCCCATGAGTGCTGACTGATCAGAGCAACCGGCCAGGACCCACACAGAAAGAAAATTTTCTAATCTTAAAACTGTTAACTGCTAATGGCACAAAATGTGTATGTGGTGGCCATGAGATTCATCAGTACTTCCAAACATGCATGCCCCTCTGTGCATGTGTTTGTGTATCGTGTGTCTATATTTTCCACTACAATGCCTTACTTCAACAGGCAGCTTTGCATATGCATGCAGACGTAACACATATATCTAATTGCAATGTGTTCTATTTTCCTAATAAAATGATTTCTTTTTATGTACTTAAGTGATACAAAACTTGGGTGAAAACAACTGAATAATTCTTTTGTTTTTTTTAAAAAACTGGGATTTGTTTTTGCTAAAAATCCTTTAAAACTGAAAATGAAGGGAGTTTACTTTTGAGGTAGGAAAGGAGAGGGGAAGTTGAAAGTGGATTCATAGATGTGATGCCCAGAAGGAACTATTAGGGGTGGGGAACGTTTTCCCTCCCAGGGGTCACTTTGAAAATCAGTACAGGCTCGAAAGGCTGCAAAGAAGTTGGGGAGGGGGTGCTTAAGGGATGCGATTAGAAAAAGATCATGATCTGTCCCCTCATCTTGAGTATATGCCCCGAGCTCAGTTTCTCAGTGCTTGTGGGGTAGAACTGGATCCAGGGGCCAGATCAAGGAACTGGAAAGAGGCCAAATACAAACTACCTGTGGGCTGCATTTGGCCCCCAGGCTGCATTTGCCCCCCACCCACACCTGTTATCTGATCTCACATCCTACATAACACAGGGCATGAATTCCACTT
This sequence comes from Sphenodon punctatus, assembly GCA_003113815.1. Lineage (NCBI taxonomy): Eukaryota > Metazoa > Chordata > Lepidosauria > Sphenodontia > Sphenodontidae > Sphenodon > Sphenodon punctatus. The sequence goes on from QEPC01008495.1 coordinate 2,463,847, forward strand.
TCCGACTGCCTCATTATGCCCAGAACATCCGGTTGCCATGATTGGAGGTTTTACTAAAAACACAATCACCGTTGTTCCAAGACAGGGGTGGGAACTTTTTCCCTCTCGGGGGCCACTTTGCGAATCAGTACAAGCTCCAAGGACCACAAGGGAGTTGGGGTAGGGATATGCTCAGGATGGGGGAATGGAGAGGAAGGTCCCAATCTGTACTACGAATCCATCCCCGCTCCTGAGCGTACGCCCTCCTCTCTGTCCCCCCACCCCACTCCCCCCAATAAGCTCTCTCTTTTCTATGCTTGAGGGGAGGGGGCTGGATCTACAGACCAAACCCAGGAATTGGAAAGAGACCAAATAAAAACCTAGTCACAGGCCACGTTTGGCTCCCGGACCCAAGATACCCCACCCCTTGCTATAAGACGACAGACATTTTGGAACTGGGTGAGCGGATGTATAGAAATGTATGAATGTATAGACATGTGTGCTAGGACTTGGAATCCCCCTTGCCCTTCCCAGTTAGGGAGAAGGGTTCAAACTAGATTGGATGGGATGCCAAGACATGGGAAAAACGTGTTTCCAATACAGCTTAATAACCATTGGGTTTGAGATTCAGAACCCAGACTCTATTAGCAGCTCTGTCAGTGATTCACTACATGATATTAATTATTATTATTATTATTATTAGTTATTTATATAGCACCAGCAATGTGTCTGGAACTGAACAGTCATGATTAGAGACAGGTCCTATAGGGTGATGATTTATTCTTCTGACCATTATAAACAGGGATAAATTCAAAATGGTCAAATCACCCTGTCAAAGACAATTCACCTCTTTGTGCCTCAGTTCGCTTGCTTATAAGATAACCGTTCCTGAGGGAGTTGCGGGGCTCAATGCATGACCCCAGGGTGAGGAACCGGCAACCCGGGGGCCTAATCCAGTTTGTGGCTGGGTTGGTTATTTTTTTAATTTGGTCCCTCCTTTCCAATTCCAACCCCTCCCCTCCAGCACAGAACGAGTGAGCTCAGGGGGGAGGGGACAGAGAGGACGTGTACTCAGGAGAAGGGATGGATCCACAGCCTAGCTCCATGGTCTGGACTCTCCCCTCCCTAAGAGACTCTCAGTTCCTCCCTCCTCACCTTTAAAAAGCACCTGAAGACTTATCTGTTTTCCAGGTGCTTTTAGGATCCACGGCAGGTTTCCCCCTCATTGTATTCGCCCTCTCTCATTATCCTCCCTTTTAAATAGGCTATGTTTTTATATCATTTTATTATTGTATTTTATGGTTGCAGTGCACTCTGAGTACCATCTGGCAAGGGAGGTGCTATAAAAATAAAATGTATTATTGTTAATTATTATTATTATAATAATTATAATACACCTCTTTCGTGTTTGTCAGAGCTTGTACTCATTTTCATAGTGGCCCGCGAGAGGGAAAAGGTCCCGTCCGGTCCCCTCCTCCCCCCGTCTGCACGGACGGTTTGCTCAGTGCTCTGAGATGCTTGGGTGGGAACAGCAAAGGAGAGCGAAGCATAATGAGAAGCCAAGTCTTCTCCATGGCAACAGCCGTTCCCTCCGCTTGAGAGTGGCCACATCACAAGCAATGCCACTCTCCTCTCCGTCAGCCAAGGCTCTCTCTGCCCTTTGGTGATTTTCAATAATCTCCCTAATCACCTGGAGGAAATGCTCTCCCACGTGTCTACTCGCAGGATAAAACTAGGGAAGCGGCTTGGCAGCATTCAGGCTGGGTCACCGCGCTCAAGGAAATTGCAGGGTAATGCAAGCGCAGAATCAAAGTGTTGGGAGGGACCACAAGGGTCATCTAGTCCAACCGTCAAGAAAAAAAGGTAGAGAGGCAAAGCTTCCACCCCAAGGGGCAACCCCCCCCAATGACCAAACAGGGGGGAAAGGGCAAAAGTTACAAATGATGGAGCAATCACCACAATTAATTCAAAAGAATTGTGGTTGCTCCATCATTCGCAGCTTTTGCCCCTTTTGCCCTGTTTGGTCATCTAGTCCAACCCCCGCTTGGATGCAGGATGACTGCAGCTACAAAGTCTCCGAAAGATGGCTGCCCAGCCTGTTTTGGAAAACCTCCAGCAACGGAAAGCCTACAACCTCGGCAACCTGTTCCATTGCTGCACGGTTCTGTTAGGACACTTTTCCCGATATTCAACTGAAATCTACCTTCCTGTTGTATGAGCCCATCCTCTCTAGTCCTGCTCCATGAAAAACAGATCCTTGCCATCTTCTGGATATTTGAAGACTGCTATCATAGTCTCCCTTCGTCTTCTCTTCACTAGACTAAACATATCCAGTTCCTTCAATCTTTCCTCAAAAGAACTTGTTTTCTAGACCCTTTGTCGTCTTGGTTGCTGTCCTCTGAACCTGTTCCCATTTGTCAACATCCCTGACAATCTGCTGAAGCAGGATCTCAAAGCACTTTAACGTTAATGAATTAAGTCTCCCAACAGTCACTAATTTAGTATGAGATGTATTACCTAGAAACCTCCATCAAAGGTTAGGAGTCCCCATGCACATGCTCAGGCCCAGCCTCCAGGGCTGGCCCTACCGCGGGGCGGTGCAGTACGGCCGCCCCAGGCCCCACTCCTGAGGGGCCCCCTGCGCTCACTTGGGGTCTGCAGCTCCCAGCCTGATAAGTGGCTGAGAGCGGGGAACCCCGAACGTGGGGCCCCCGGCTGACAGGCAGCAGAGGGGGCCAGCAGGAGTGAGGGAGAGGCAGAGGCCCCGCCTCTCCCACACTCCATGCTCCCCCCCGCTGCCTGTCACTCGGCCAGAGGGAAATGTGGGCGAGGTGAGCCTCTGCCTCTCCCTCATTTCCCCTGGCCGAAACAGTCAGGCAGTGGAGGGGGCCAGCAGCATGAGGGAGAGGCGGGGCCTCTGTTTCTCCCTCACGCCGTGGGCCCCCCCTGCCTGTCAGTCTCTCAGCCAGGGGAAATGTGGGAGAGGTGGGGCCTCTGCCTCTCCATCATTTCCCCTGGCCGAGGCAGCCCGGCAGTGAAGGGAGCCAGCCAGCAGAACTTCTGGTGGTGGCGCCAGGAGCGTAGCAAGGTTGAGAAAGGCCCGGGCTCAAGCCTCAGTTATGGGCCCCTCATGTGCTCCAAAAACCCAACGTGGGTGGAGCTTAAGGGATGGGGCAAGGCTTAAGGGATGGGGCGGGACCTGCTGACAGCTTCTAAATATACAAAATCCAGCGGCTAGGAGTTATAACTGTGGCCATAGACAAGCCTGGCCTCCCAATGCTTCCCACCTCCCCAGCCGAGTGTCTACCACCACTCCCCAGGAGTGGTTTCACTGCAGGGGCAGCCGGGTGGGCAGTGAGGCAGGCACAGAGAGACTGACTGCGTCCACTGCCTTACTGGAGGAGGAGAGTGAGCTTAACCAGTCTGGCCTCCAGGGCCTGTTGCTTCTTGCTGTCGGTGCCGCCTGTGCTTTGTGCACACATGCGGTGCGACCAGTCCAGAGGTGCTGCTATCAAACACACCAGACACTCAAAATGCAGCTAGCTTATTAAGTGCATTTTGCCATGAAAAGAGACTATATATAACATTAAAAAAACAGTTAAGTTGTGCCCCATAATCAGTTCATGCTGCCCCCACCCAATAACCAGTTCATTTGTGCCCCTGCCCCCATATAATCAATTCACACTGATTCACCAGTTCAGTTGTGCCCCATAATCAGTTCATGCTGCCCCCACCCAATAACCAGTTCATTTGTGCCCCTGCCCCCATATAATCAATTCACACTGATTCA
>QEPC01008495.1:2469448-2491200 GCA_003113815.1 Sphenodon punctatus
TTTAAAGACAGTATTCCTGTTAGCAATAACTTCATTAAGAAGAGTTAGTGAAATAGCAGCCATAATAATCTCAGAACCATATTTGCAGATTTATTTTCCAAGAGAGAATAGATATTGCTTTACATCCTAAATTCCTACCTAAGATAGTGTAAGTAAGACAGTTGTGAGAATGTGGCCCTTTTTACATGGGCCTCTCCCACCCATGAACACTCAAGATTTCTGGGTGTTCATGGGTGGAGGAGCCCCGTGTGAATGACGCGGCGCACACGCTCGCGGTGAGTGGGGGTGCATGCACGTGTCTGTGTAACACGCATCATCACTCACCTCCCACTCGTCCCCACGCACGGAGCAACCGGGGAAAACAGTGGTTACTCTGTAGGTGCAGATGAGTGGGAGGTAAATGGGGATGCGTGTACGGCCTTGTGCACGCCGCACCCACGGACCCCCCCACCCAGCGAAGCCATGTAAAAACGGCCTGTGAGGAGCCACTCGAAGAAGAACAGAAGGTTGCTGCCTTGTAAACAAGGCTCTTCAAGATGGCTCCAAACATTTTCACAACACCCACCCTTCCAACCCCACATGGAATTTTCTTATATTGCTAGAAAGGGTTGGAAGGAACTGTCATTCAGAGGGAGAGAGTGCTTTTTATAATAGAGGAGCTCAACACCATCATGTGGTCTATCGTTTGAATAGGGTGAACATGCAGTTGTGAGAATGTTGGGAACCATCTCGATGAACCTTCTTTACATGGCAACAACCTTCTGATCACTCACATGGGGAGGAGTTGTTTGTAAACAAACCGCTTTATCTCCCAGTCCCATCCTGCAGCACTACTAGCAGGCAGAAGGCAGGTGAGGGGTGGGGACTGGAGCCAGGGAGGGGAGGCAGAAGAACTTATTGGGGGAGAAGCTGGCTGCAGTCAGCCACCCAGCCAGGCAAGCATGGGGACACAGCTGGCTGCGGGGCCATATGCAGCTGCACACATGCCTGTGGCCGGCCCTGAGCTGCATCAGACTGTCGGGGGGGGCAGGGAGGGAGGGGAGAGTCCGTACAATCAACCACACGCTCCCACTCAGACCGAGGCTCTCCCTGCTCTGACCAGTGTAATGCTGGAGTAAATGCCCGTCAGGATAGCGTTTGTGCCTAGGCCCCTATCATCATAGGGCGCAGAGCAAGGAGGAAGGCCGAAGCCCATGAGGGGCCCTGATAGTCCCACGCACACGGACTTGCACCAGGAGGAAGGGGACGGACGGTTCGTGTGGCTAGTGCGGGACACAGGGCAAGGTCCACGGGGAGTGGGGGTGGGGAAGGCCAGTGCACTCACACAACAGGGGAGAAGGTTCCCGCAAGGAAGGGAGAAGGGAACAACCACATGCTCACCCAACTCTCACACCTTACTTTTATTCTCAGGAGCAGGAACAGGGGTCAGGATCCACTCGAAAAGACTCAATCACTAGCAGCACAATCAAGGACACCGCACAGGGAACCACGCAAGCACAATGCATTTAGCTCAAAGAAATTGGGGGCCAACTTCTTGCTCTGATTACTGGCACTGGGTGACCCCAGCGCCGGCCTTTTAACTCTTAAGTCTCCACCCCCCCCGCTGCATGGAACGCCGCAGCGGCCCAGGCCCCACCCTCACGCCCTGCGCTGCCCCCGGAAGTGCGGGCGCAGCATCGTTTGGAGACCTGGTTGCCTCAGCAACCACTGACGTTGGCGGGGCCGGCCGGAGCAGCCAACGATCAGGGAGCCCTTCCACACGGCAGGCGCCGCCTTCTAACACAGACCTGGGTTCGCATTGGGCCCAGTTCGGGGCCAAAAATTTCAGCCTGAGCAGCACTCTAATCAGCAACATCCTACAACAATTAGTCCCTTCTCCCTACTCACACTTGATGAGCTTCACCACCTCCAGATGGGAGCTGTTTGTCACCATCGTGCCATTCACCTGCAAGAAAAAATGGGACATTAGACAGGTAAGAGTTAGCCGGACAGGCAGCCTTGAGCTAGTCAAAGTGAAGTCCCGTGCAACTGCCAGCGGCCATGCCAAACTCTGAGTCTCACAGAATTGCAAGGTTGAAAGGGACTTCAAGGGTCACCTTGTCCAGATCCCTGGCACAAGATAGGACACCCTGTCCCTACAGCACCAGATGCTTGATCTGGAACCTAGGCTTTCAAATTGGGGGGGCCTGATATTCTTGCAGGGAAGGGGGTGAAAAGGAACCCAGCTGGCAACCTAGCTCCGTGCTCAACCAAGCCAGGGAGTCCTCCTCTTCCCTGTAACTCAGCTAAGCAGATGCAACTTCATGAATGGATCCCCATCTCTCCCTAGGTGACCCTCCTCCCTTCTCTTTCCAAAACTGTAAGCCTCCTGGGGCAGGGATCTCTCTCTAACTCCTGATTCTACAGCATCAGGTACATTGCTGGCACTACATAAACACCACCACCATCACGGTGGTGAGATAGAGTCAAAAAAACAAGGGGGAGAGAGAGAGGGGATGCAACAGGAAGGTGGGAAAGGAGAGAGGAAACAAGATAATAAATAACAATCTTTATTTTTATATAGCACCCCCCTGCCATGGCACTCAGAGCACTTTACATAGAACAACTTAACACAACTTTTAATCCTCATAACCACCCTGTGAGGTAGGTTAGGCTGAGAGAATAATGCGACTGGCCCCAGGTTGCCAAGTCTGGCTAAGGCAAGATTAGAACCAGGGTCCCTACCACCACCCAGTCCAAGTACTGCACACTTAGCCATTACACCACACTGGCTCTTTGATAAAGATGTATGAGGGGTGTGGCGTGGAGAGGGGCCTCAGCTATGACAAGTTGGAAAGGTTGAGAGAACGCGGTTCAAAAAAGTTTGAGAACTGCCCGTCTAGACATTTTTTTAAAAAAAAAACATTCAAGGAAGAAAGGTTCTGCAGCCTCCATGGGCAACCTAATCTACTGCTCAATGATTCTTAGGATGAAAGTGAAACAAACGAGACGTTCGCCCGCTGGAGCCCGTGTTCGGTCCGCAGAGCCCCTATGTGCATGTTTGGCCTGTCCAGCCTAACAAACAACGGCAGAAAATTGAGGGACAGTGCCAGAAATAACGTTCTGAAATGTCCCCCAAAGTCCCAGAAACTGATAAAAATGACTTCTATTGTGTCTTTCTTATTTCTTCTTTCCTCCCTCCCTCCGAAACTCTTCCCTATAACTAAGTTAAGCACCTGCACCTGCATCTTCTCAAACTATGACTGTATCCTTGTCTCTCCTGATGTTCACCTCTCCCTCATCCCCCCCCCCCGTCTCTCTTAAGATTATAAGCCCTTTGGGGGGTAGGGACCCGTCTATAACTACTGACTGTACAGGGCCAGGTATTCCGCTGGCGCTGTATAAATAATTAATAATAATATCTTCTTTTTGCTTTTTGGAGCACTCAAAAAATGGAAAGTAAACAGTCAAAGCGCCAGTGTGCGCAAGAACGGAGAGCGCTCTCTCTCCTTGGACCGCTCTGCACTGCACCAGGGACTCTCTGGTTCTGGTAGACCTGTACGCAGGCAGAGGCAGCGTGCACCCTAATTGCCAGGAGGCAACCCTGCGCGCACACGTTAACCTGCATTTACTCACATGGCAGGCTGCTCCACAATCTCCGGGTGAAACCAAACAAGACCTTAGCCCACACTAGTTAACATTAGCCAGATGTTTGCCTACCAGGCGCGGGGCCACCACCCAGCCCCCACTCACAGCGTGGTCTCAGAGAATGTGGGGCCCGCCATGCGGGTAAATGCTGGCTAACATGGGCTAATGTACGCCCATGTTTGTGTCCCATCAGCTAGGCTGTGTGCAGCCTTGGACACATACAGCACCATAGAGTCGCAGGCGAATGCCTACAGCGTTCAAGAAGCGACCACTCCTCGTGGGGGGGAGGGGCAGGCAGAGCACAACGGGGAAGGAAGCCTGCCCGTGGGCTTCATTGCGCTGAACACGGGCTCCAGAGGGCTAAGATCTCGTTTGCTTTCACGCTCCGAGACTCCGCAGTGAGTGGGGGTTGGGTGGCGGCCCCACGTCCGATGAGGGCGAACATTTGGCAAACACCTAATAAATAGTGTGGTCTACTGTGGGCTATTATCTCATTGGTTTTCACCCTTAGTTAGGAAGTTTATTTATTTATTTTTATTTATTTATTTTAAAAATTATACCCTGCCCCCCCCCCCCTCATATTTAACCAAAATCTATCTTGTGGCAATTTAATCCCATCCCCTCTTGCTCTATTGTCTGTGGCAGGGGAGAACAAACGTTCACAGTCTTGTCTGTGGCATCCTGTTAGGTATTTGAAAACTTCTATGCCCCACCCTCTCCTCGGCTTCTTTCCACTAGGCTAAACAAAACCCGATTCTTCCAGCTTCTCCCCCATACACCTTGCATTCTAGGCCCTGTGTCATCGAGGGGTAAAAACAGACATCCACTTTGGACCAGACCTCATTGATGTTGCCCCGGGCTGTGTCACTGGCTTGCCCGGGCTGTGACCTTGGTAAAATCTCCAAGGTCACAGCCTGGCCTACGGCACAACCGACCGAGCGAAGGCGCGTCATAACGGGTTCCTGGGCCAACAACATGCCCCGCGTCAGGTTCGTCATGGCCAGTCACCGTGGCTGGCCGTCACTGGTTGCCCATCATGGCGGGGGGGGGGGGGAGCACTGGGAGCAGCACGAGGATGGCCGCACTGTCATGATTTTTCCTGCCCCCCCCCAGTGGTCCAGTCACAGTCACGTTTGTTCGGCGCCCTGACACGGCCTTGATCATGTCCACTGCAGTTTACCTACCCAGGCCATGTCAGGGTACCGCTGCACTGCCATCATGGGTGTTTTTATCCTTAGTTGCTTTCCTCTGAATCTTCTCCAATTTGTCGGCATCCTTCTCAAAGCCCAGTGCCCAAAACTGCCCTCAGTATTCCAAGCGAGGCCCCACTAGCACCAAGCAAAATAGCACAATTACCTCCCGTGTCCCAAAGACAATGCATTTGCTAATGCATTCAACCTCCAATTCCTGGGGTTCGATTTTCTGTTGCCCTGCACCTTGTGTACTCATCTACCCCTGTGCAAGAATAGAAACCAGGTGGAAGCGACAGGCTTACCACTCACCTTGACAATCCGGTCCCCCTCCTGCACTCCTGCTCTCATCGCTGCTCCCCCTGCAATGCGACAGGAAGAGAAGGGGGTTAAAGGAAACCGCTGCCTGGGAGATGATCAAACATTTGCAGAGCTAGGACTACGATCCTGTGAGAAGCTGAAACAGGAGGTGATTTAGGGTGTTCACCAGACACATATTATCCCGCTCAAAGGTGAGTGGGTAGCATGTCAACTGTTAGGTCGAGGGCTTTGATCTGGGTCAAGCCACTATGTTATGTCTGGTGGTACCCAGAGCTTACCACATAAATTGGAGGATACTCAAGTATTTGATGGTGTAGTTATAATAGGGGCTGCTGCACCGGTCCATGCTCCCTGGTACAGCCACGTCCCCTGCTGCTTGAAAGGGGGGTAGGGACCACATTCTATCTTCTGCACCAGGGCCCATTCTAACCTAGCTACACCCCTGAGAGAATCAGGGCTATTGGGCTTTCTTTGAGAAGTCTGTGCCCTAATCCTACAAATGGGCAGATCCCGACATCCCATAATCCCTGGGGACTCCTCATAGGTTGTGTTCTGATTTTTTAACCTTGAAGCTCTTAGGACTTTCCCCTCATATCAGTTCTTCCTGTCACCATGTGTGTTTAAGGAGAGAGAAAAGACAAATAGTGTTCTGCAATAAAAGCAGGTCTTTGTTTAAATTGCTGCTTAACCCATGCCCCGCCCCCCCTGCACAAAGGCATCAGATAACAACAAAAACCAACAACCCAGCAGCACCTCCTGTAACTGGGGAGCCGAGAGCGAAAGCTGCTGAATCCATGTTTACAGATGGATACAAAGGGAATTCCCCACCCGCTGGAGTCAGCAACTCCTTGCGATTATATAACCAGGTATAACCCCTCGCTGCCCAGAAGGTGGTTGGCAGCAGGGGGTAATGGGATTATGGGTAATGCTCACCCAAACGGATTTTAAAAATAAAATAAAGCTCATCTCATCTAGATCCTCATCTCGCACATGCCGATTCCCAACCAATCCCTCATACCTCCCTCGCAGCACCCACTTCATTCTCTCTTCCCGGCCTCATAATACCCACACACCCCAATCCTCCTTCACAGCCTTAACCCATGTCTCCCCCCCTCCCCCTCCCCACTGCCACTCCAACAAAGGGGCTTTATAGAATCACAGAATGTCAGAGTGGGAAGGGACCATGAGGGTCATCTAGCCCAACCAGGAAAACCTGACCATTCAATAGAACCTTTAAAGAGGATGGGCTCCAAGGTGTAGAGTGCAGGTACACCAGGGCCCATACTCTGGGGTGCAGCTACTGCTCCATCTTCTGCACCTAGGCCCATTCCAACCTAGCTAGTAGCTACGCCCCTGGATGGCCTCTCCTCCTCCCCACCAGAACAGGAAAGGGAGCCCGATTGCACACATTCATCTCCTGGTCACCGAAATGGTATCGGGTCACCACTCACCTGGCCGTACAGACTGCACCAAAACAATCCGGTCCCCGCTGACGGTGAAGCCAAACCCATGCTGGTCCTTCTGTATAATGACGCAGCGCTGGACCAAACCTTGTGGGGGGCGGGGAGAGAAAGAAAGCAGAAATGATAGGCTGGAGGTTGAATTCTTGCTCTAGGTTAAACCTGGTTCTAGTTCAAAAGGAGAGCAAAGAGCCAGTCACAACAAGGAACCGCTCAATCCAGCGCAAACAGGAAGACAGGAAGGGGAATTTGTGGCTGACGCAAAGGATCACAAATCAGGATTCTCCAAGTTCTAATTTTCAAGTGGTTGCTCCCACTTTACAGCCATTGGTTCCAATCCCACCCGTGATGCTAAAAATGCTCCGATACTATATGCAAGTTGCTGGACAGACCAAGCAGAATCAAACTAGATCTTATTCCATCTTCTGATTCCTACAGAAAAAACAATTCCTTGCCAACTCCCAGGCAGCCTGAGATGGGATTATCTTGCAGGCAGCTTCTACAAGCACAGATGTTATTTGTGACCATGAGATGACCCAGACGCTGTCTTCCTCTTGCTGTACTTAATGCCGGCGTCATGTTCCTGAGCAACCAAGTTGGTATGTCGTTCAACTGGGCCCCGTTTTGCCCGGCCATGCAACTGCTATGGTCATGTATACCAGAGCACAAAAGGAGTACGCTCCCAGCCTCAATTACCTTGACTCTCATTTAGACAGGACAACAAAAACATCACAGTCTCCCAATAGCAGGAACAGTGGCATGAAACATGTAAGCAAACTCCATGTGGCTGCAGCCTGCAGAGCTGAGCTTGCTGCCCACGACATCCAAACCACAAGCAGGATCTGGCTGTGTTTGCCTCGTCTAACAGAGAGGACGGGTCAGGTCCCAGGACTAGAGCCAGTGCCCCTGGAACCCTTGAAGTTAGGTTAGAGATTTCTGGCACAGCAGCCTCCAGGTTATAATGTGTCAAACACAAGCATACAGGACCCTGGAGGAGGCAGAGGCAGCGGCGGCGGCCAGCTCTGCAGTGTCAGCATTACGATCCAGCTTGGGCCCTTGGTTCCAGTCCCTTGGGTTTTACTCCACCTCTCTGCCAGCCTGAAGGGGCTCCCTGCCCACCAGGCCCTGACTGGCTTATAGAATCATAGTGACCTCAGAGGCCATCTAGTCCAACCCCCTGCTCAGTGCAGGAAATGCACAGCGACAGCATCCCTGACAGACGGCCGTCCAGCCTCTAGCGAAGGAGAGCCCACCCCCGCCCTAGGCAGTGTCTGTTCCACTGGCGAACAGCTCTTACCGCTAGGAAGTTCTTCCTAACGATTAACCGAAATCTGCTTTCTTGTCATTTAAATGTTCTGCTCTTGGTATACCAGGCCCTAATAAAAAGGCACATGACGGGAAGAGGAAGCCAGGCAGAGCAACGCCTGCGTGTCTCAGCCTTGAGGCTTCTTGCATTTGGTCTCTTGTTCTGTTCCACCGTCTCAGCCCTGTTTCCCTCTCCAGCCCTTCCTGACTGTTTTGGACTGATCTTCTGGTTTGGCTCCTTTGGCTTATCCCCGACTATGATTCTGGATGCTAGCCCCCACTCTGGTTTGATCCTGGATTGGTCCCAATCCTGTCACCACTCTGCTGACAGTATGGCTCCCTGTCCTGGCTCAGCCTGCAAACAAAACAGGAAGTCCTGTGTCTCAAAACACAGCACCACCTGCTTCTGCAGACATGGATCATCTGGGATTCTAGATCACACCCATACGTGGGAGTAAGTTTAAAGTCTCCCCAGAAGAACTGTCAGAGCACCCGGGCCATCTTTTTATAGTTCCAGGTCCTCCCTTCTTGTCCAGCCTAGATTGTAAGCCTCTTGGGCCAGGGCTCCATCTCCAATGATGACCATTCAGCACCAAGCACTTCGCTTGGGCTATAAATTTCAATAATAATCGAGCCCTCCCTGTCACACTTCTCTTTTACTCTTCTAATCGACCCATCCTAGCCAGACAGCTTATCCAGGGGGAAATTCTTACAAGATCCTCCAATTAGCGTAAAATCCGAGTGGCTGCAAAGTACTTATCCTTTAACCTGACTCTTGTAAGTGAGCGCACCCATTTTATAAATGGGTAAACTGAGGTAAGAGAGATGCAGAGATTATTTCTTCACATTCACATCTTTTATCCCATCCTTCCCAGGAAGGCTCAGGGCAGGTTACAATGTTAAAAAACATTCAAAAATACACAAAATAAAACAAAACAAAATTATCTAACCCCCTGCTAAAATACACAAGTAAAAGCAAGCCAAAATCCCCTAACCCACAATTCCCCAAACCCTACCCCTAGCAGAACTCGAGAAGTTAAACAGGCTCAGGCTTAGACAAACCTCCAAGGGAAGGGAGTCCCATAATTATGGGGCAGCCACTGAGAACGCATCTCTCTGTACCCTTGCTGTGTGAACTTGGCGGGCTGATGCTACCTGCAAGCGGCTGCTCTCAGCTGACCTTGGACGCCACGATGGGACATGAGGCGATCTGTCTTTCGGATATCTAGGGGCCCAGGCTGCTTAGGGCTTTAGAGATGGGAGAGGAAGACAGATTTCTAAAGAGCTTAGCACCAGACACGAGGAACCGAGCCCTGCATGGGGCTGCCCTTGACAACGGTTTGAAAGCTACAGCTGATGCAGAATGAGACACCCTGCCTTTCAATGAGGGTGGGTTGCCGAGAGCACATTACACTCGTGTTTCAGACTCTGCACTGGCTTCCAATAGCTTTCCGGACACAATTCAAAGCGCTGGTTTTGACCTTAAAAGCCCTGATTGGCTTGGGCCCGACATATCTAGAAGACCAGCTCCTCCCTCATGTTCTATTGCAATCCTTAAGGTCAGCCAAGAACAGCCTCCTGGTAATTCCATCATGGCACCAAGTGCCTACAGTCAAGGAGAGCAGCGAGACTCTTGCAATGGAAATTCCCTTCCCTTGGAAATTCTCCAAAGCCCATGGGCCTGAGCATCTTTCAGAGGCCTTTCAGAGACCCTCCTGTTTGGCCAGACATTTGATGGGCAGAGACAGGCTTTAGGAGGGTGGTCTTGGGTGGGTTATATATACTGTATTTGCCCTTAGGATAGGACAGGCTATAATAAATAAATGGTGGCCAACAAGTCCCCAGAGAACCGTCCTATTTTCAGAATCATTTAACAAACAGATTCTTATACCGCAGCGATCAAGCCTGTGCTGTGGATTGTCTCAAAAAGGGAGTTAGAGCACCCCTAAAAAGACAGGTTTGGAAAAAACATGCCAGTCCAGGCACGCACAAAATCAGCTTGACTCTCCCTTACTACAATGAAGCCACCCCCTTCCCCTGAAAATGTATTTTGCTACGGGCAGGCAACAGTACAGCGTACCTGATGCTGTACAATCATTAGACTATCAAGTTGCAGTCATGGTCAAAGCTAGGTTGGAATGGGCCCTACTGCAGACGATAGGATGCCCCCCTCCCCCAAGCCTCCTTTTAGAGGCAGAGGACACAGCTGCACCAATGAGCGTGCCCCCCATCCAATTTTATGGTTCCCAATGCAGCTGCCCACCTGTTCCTATCATAGCTACGCCCTTGGTTGCAGCTAATGTAAGGTGGAGCGTTAGCTACTGTTAACCAATAATCCCCTGACAAATCAGAAGCCAGCCCCTGGGGGGGAAATTATATTATTTATTCTAAAGCTGGCATTGCAAGCAGCTCAAACACACCTAGAATTTGGCTATTCAGAAATTAGAGGGGGGAGAGGAAAAGTTACCTGTTGTTTCATTGGACTCGGACAGTTGACGATGGTGTCCGGGAGACCGGCGTTCCGGAGCCGAATCGCCAAGAGAAGACAGGCTGCTTAACCTGCAGAGAATGAGATGGAAAATGGTCAGAGTGGAAGAAAAAAAACCAAATTCATCCTTTCAATAAAAACCTTCTCCAAGGACTCAGCATCCACCTGTAACAGCTGGACAGCTATTCCAGGCAACCCAACTCTCGTTTGCTAGATCAGAATCAAAGTTCAACCACTGGGCCCCTTCTCCCCACAAAACAGCCTCCACAATGGAGGGAGTGGTAACTCTGTGCCCAAGCCAGCAGGAAGTGTCAATAACTGGGATGCAGTTACAGCCGAATCCTGGGAGGAGCACCAGAACATACAGCGTTCAAATGTCAGTGGCTAACAGACCGCTGAGCTGGCAAGGTCTCGTGCGTCTGTCTGTTAATCCAGGAGGACTGAGAGGAGTCCGAGGGTGGGGGAGGAGGAGGAGTAATTTTGGATTTCGCAGAATGACCAGGGCATAGAGAAACTGTGAACGTGAAGAACGAAGAGAGAAGAAGAAAGATGATCTCATGCAAACGCACACACACACACTACAGTAGTTTAACATCAAATCTTACCAGGCTGCAATGGGGCTGATGGGAGAACAGAACACAAGGCGGCACAGAATGAATGAAAGACAGACAACAATGGAGAGTTACTTATTTTTGCTTTTGCTGGTCTCATCAGTTTCATGCTGGTGAAGGCTGCTGGGATGACAACTTGGAAGGCTAAACCAGGGATGGGGAACCTCAGACCCGGGGCTAATGCGGCCCATGGCTAGTTTTTATTTGGCCCCTTTCCAGTTCTTTAATGGGGCATCTTGATCCAGCAGTGCCTTTCCCCAAGCACTGAAAGTGAGCTCGGGGAAGGGCGCAGAGATGAAGGCCTGTACACAAGGAGAGGGGACAGATCCATGGCGCAGACCTAGGATCTGGACCCTCCTCTTCCAGAGCCCACCCTTTAAACACCCCCACCTCCCAATTTTTATGTGACTCTCGGAATTTGGACTAATTTTCACAGTGGCCCCCTGGTGAGGAAAAGGTTCCCCATCCTTGAGCTAAATCCTTCTACTCATGAAAGAGACATAACAATAGCATCACTTGCCCTGCCCTCCTCCCTCCAAAGCAACAAGACCTCTTCTAGTGGCACAAAGCGAATTCATTCCCCGTAGCCCAGTTAGCTTGTGACACTTCTCTCTTCTGGACAGGATGCCAGCTATCACTATGCTCTAGAGCAGTGCAGGTCAGGTGATCGGTTAACCCTATAAAATAAACCTGGCCTGGGAGTCTTGCAGAGGGAGGACTAACCAGGGAGGGACGGTGCCAGGAGGCTGGGAGTCTAGTGGGTGGATTTGCTTCCACAAGGAGTGGCTAATCACAGTGGACGCCCTTATTGTATATAGGGTCATCATTTACGTGACTATGTACTGTTCTGTTTTGTGAATAAGAGAGCCAGTGCTGTGTTTGGCCCTAATCCTGCAAATACTCACACCAGAGTAGCTCCAGCTTGCCACAGGGGCCAATGAATGCCAGTTATGAACATATTTTGTGCACGCGGTGGACCCCTGAATATGACTGGATGACCTTCGGGCAAGTGTGGTGTAGTGGTTAAGTGCACAGTACCGGGACCTGAGGGTAGGGGGAGGCCCCGGTTCAAGTCTCACTTTTGCCAGCAACTCACTGGGTGACCTTGGTCCAGACACAATATTCTCTCAGCCTAACCTACCTCACAGGGTTGTTGTGGGGAGTGAGTTGTGGGAGGGTTTGTGTTTTGTTATATTTTTAAGTTGGGTGGGAATGTCGTTTTATATTTATATTATTTTATTGTGATGATGTTGCTTTATTTATAGAATTTTATTGTAAGCCGCCCCAAGCCGCCTGTGGTGGAGTTGGGCGGGGTATTAAATTGTTAAAATAAATAAATAAATTAATAAAATGGGAATGACAAAGTTCTATTCCCACAGGGAATTGTGAGAGTTGTAAAGTACCGTGCTTTGGACAGAAACGTCGGGGTGTAGCTAGGTTAGAATGAGCCATCCCTATCCTCCTCCCAGGGGCAAGAGACATGGCTGCATTAACGGGAGAACCCCTGGGTCCCGGGGCAGCTGCGCCACTTTTACGGTCACAACTTTGTAGAAATAAAAATAATAATAATAATTTGGTGGGACTTGGGGCAGTTCCTTGCACAGGTGACGTACTGACCCCCAGCATCTGCTCTGTTCTCTTCACTGGCTGCCGGTAGTTTTCTGGGCCCGATTCAAGGTGTTGGTCTTGGCCTATAAAGCCCTAAACGGCCTAGGCCCTACCTATCTGCAGGACTGCCTCAAGCCCCCGGGTTCTGGATTGGCCCCTGTGTCATCCCAGGGTGTTCTGCTTGAGGTCTCCCGAGTCTGCCGGGAGGCCACTCAGGGGAGGGCATTCTCTGTGGCCGCGCACGGCTGTGGAACTCCCTTCTGGTTGAGGCCCGCTGGCCCCCGGATCTCCCCTCCTTCTGGAGAAAGCTGGAAGACCTGGCTGTTCCGCCAGGCATTTGGCGGAGGAGAAGGGTGATGGGGTGGGGGGAGTGGGTTAGGGTGGGTTATTTTAGATCCTCCTTTTATGTGTGTTTTTAGAACTATTGTGTTTTTACGGATTGTAAGTCGCCCTGAGCTGCCTGTGGCAGGAGGGGCGGGGTAGTAAGACATTTTAAATAAATAAATAAATAAATAAACAAACAAATTTGCATGCGACTTACAAGCACTACTGATGACCTGTGAGCGGAGGTGAAATGAATATCAGACGTGAATATCTTACCCTTCAAATTTGGCCACTCCCAACCAAATCTGACGGACCAGATATTTGCTCTGCTCCATCACATTGGTTTGGTTTGCTCAGTTCAAAATCTCTAGCACGAGGGTGGGGAACCTCATGCCTGGGGGCCAAATGAAGCCATACAGCTAGTTTTTGTGTGGCCCCTCTCTAGTTCCTGGACATGGCCCCCGAATCCAGTTCCTACCCCCAAGTATCGAAAGACTGAGATCAGGGGCAGAATAGCAGCAATGAGGGCACGCAACAACCAGAGTGGATGGAGCAGAGGCAAGCAAATGGTGGCTCTTGGGAACCAGTATTGCGGCTCTTGCCAGACGTGGCGGCTGCTTAGGGGTGTGTCCATGTGTCCTCAGGTGCAGGAGAAGCCAAGACACCATTTCCTCTGCCAGAGTCTTTTGTGGGTCACAGGAACAAAGAAAGCGTGTCCCTGTGCTGCTACTGCTGCTGCCTGAACTGGCCACACCACCTGGGAGCTAGCTGTCCCCAGGATCAGGGGAAGCCGAGATCCAAGTAAAGTGTCTTGTGGCTCTTGGTGTTAGGAAAAGTTTGGTGTGAGGCTCTTGGGCGTGGGAGCTTTGCCCACCAGTGGCATAGACCCAGGATCTGGACCCTCCTCTTCCTGAGAGCATCCCTTAAACACCCCAACTACCATGTGGCCCTCAGAGCTTGTACTAATTTTCAAAGTGGCCCCTGGGAGGGGAAAGGTCCCTATCCCTGACTTATGACCTGGAAGCAGAGGTGAAACAAATAATGGATGTGAATCTTATTTGTCAAATTTGGCTGCTTCCAACTTAATCCGCCAAATAGGTTATTTCCTCTGCTCTGCCAGCATTGGTTCATTCGGTCTGGTTCATAATATCAAGCACTACACCAAATAACCAAACCGAATGAGCCAACTGAACCAGATGAACCAAACCCGTCATGTGGATATTGCTCAGATATTTCTCTGCCAGTCCAAATGTAAGGATATCATCCATGAATGCTGACCTGCCTATTTGTTTCACTGCTACCTGGGACGTATCCAATCCCACCTGCCAGCCCACTCAATCTGGGGCCAGGCTGTTACCGAGAACCAAGAGGCGAAAGGTCCCTTAATCCAGCCCATGGGCTTTCTAAACCAGCCCATCTAATTATTTCAGAAATCATAAAATGACACAAGAGGATATTTGCACAAGACCAATAAAATACAATAAAACAACCTTTGCTTTAAGACACACCAAGACCTGAAAAATAAGGCAATTCTGCAGCATGCAAGAACAATCCTGTCACTCCCCCACCCCAGTACCATCTTACCTGGGCAAGTGTGGGTGCTTTTTACCAGCTGGTCTGTTGCTACGAAGGGAAGACAAATGGATACCAAAGACAAGGATGGTGGTAAAGACCGGTGTAAGGTCCGAAGGACAGCATTGAAGGGGGCAAATAGAGAAAAGAGACAGACATGAGACAGATGACACAGCCGCCAAGACATGCAACGCTCAAGAGAAGGGGAAAAAGCAGGCATAAAAATCAAGATGTTCCTTCTGTCTCCAATTCTCATTTACACCCAAGATATTTTCCACCTCGCTGGCAACATTTAAAGCAGGTGCAAATTTTTTGTCTGTCATCGCTCAGCTTCCTTTGCTGAGCGATGCAAGGACACGTCCATGCAATGGAGAATCTGGCCCATCTCCGCTTTCAAGAAATCATTTCCTACTACTAACCCGTTATCATTTCGATAGTACTACTAGGGCGGACGCAGCACTTTACAGTTACAGATTTTTTGAAAACGGGTCCCTGCCCATCTAAGATGGACACGGCTAAGGGGAACATGGGACAGACAGACACAGACTGTTTTCACACGGATTTATCCCCCTCGCGCACGTGGGGGGGCGCCCATGCGAACGCCGTGGGCGGTGGTGCATGCAGGCTCCCCCCATCTTCCCACCCCCTGGAGCATTTGGCCAGAGCAGTGGTTGCTCCATGGGTGGAGATGGGTGTGCGCCCGTGGGAACTGCTGCCCACACGCTGTACACCCACCACCACCTCCACCCATCCCTCCAACCCACCGCAGCCCATGTGAAAATAGCCACACACACACATTTCCATTTGATGGGGAACTGAGGCTGAGAGGTTGTGATTTGCCCAAGGCCACCCCGTGAGTTTATGGCTAGACCAGGATTTGAACCCTGGCCTCCCAGGACAAGTACCAGGTCCAGCACCTTATCCACTCCTAGGTTGTGGTCCTCTGTGGAGACTGTCACTGGCAATATAGGTCTCTAGAATGTAGACACCTGTTCACAGGGAACTTTCAAACTCACTTTACACAAGGCACTGGAAACGCTGTACCAGGGATGGGGAAGCTCTGGCCCAGGGGCCAAACACAGCCCCCAGCTAATTTCTATCTGACTCCTTTCCTGTTCCTGGATTTGGCCCCTAGATCCAGATTCTGCCCTCAAGCACTAAGCGAGAAGAGATAAGGGCACAAACACAAAAATAGTGGATAGATCCATGGTACATGACCTGGACCCCTCCCCCCCTTTTTTTCCTGAGTGCACGCCTTAAACACCTCACCCCCAACTTCTATGTGGCCCTCAGATCTTGTACTAATCTTTGAAGTGGTGCCTGGAAGGGAAAAGTTTCCTCACAACCTGCACTGTATGGCAGGGGTGGCCAAAGATCCCAATCCCAAAATCTTCACGTGGTCAAGAGTCACAAGGTCCACCCACGTGCGTCTACAGGCAGACCTCTCCTGCTTTGCAATTGTCCGGGGGAGCGGATGCCCCTCGGTCCTGGCTGCTAAGACTCGGGTGCAATGAAGAGAGACACAAAAGGCAGCCAACACAGAGCCTAGGATCAGCCCTGGCCGAGAGCAGCATTTGAACTGCCCAAGAGTCACCCACGGCTCCCCCAGGCACAGCTAGGCCATCCCTGCTACGTGGTGTCCTAACGCCTCAACTCCTTCCTCTCCCCCGATGCACTCCCAGGTACCGACCCAATAGACTGCGGTTCCCCTTTTCTGCCCCCAAAGTGACTGCTGATAAACCAGTTGAACCTACAATCGAAAGGTAAGAGCAGGGCTGGCTTTATCCCAGGGCACCCCTCTTTTCTCTTCTTCTTGGCCCTCATCTTTTTACCAAGAAAGGGTGTGCAGGGTCCCCACTTCCTCCTATAGGGGCCCCCAAACGCAACCACCTCTAGGGCCCCTCAGAAGGTGCCCCCAAGGGGGCGGGGCCAGGCCAGAGGCTCCACATTTTATCTTCGTTCTCAGCCCTTTAAATTCTAAGGCCAGCCCCTGGGTAAGAGGTGCCATTTCTCCGCCTGTCTGTTACAGGAAGAACTAGGCTTGTATTATCATTTATTTATTTTTTAAAAACGAAAACACACACAATATTCTAAGAAGTAACCACTGCAATCAAGGTTGCTCAGCAGAATAGGTTACACCCCTCCTTTTTCACATACTCTCCACTTTCCAAAGCATCCTGCTTTTTAGCTGCTTCACTAGGGAGGGGAAATGTTATCTGTAAAGTCTCCACAAAAAACCCGGCATAAAAATGGTTGCAGAGAAGGGAGGGGTGTATGGCCAGATTCCCCTCCCACTGGGACAAAATGACTTGGCTTTGTGTATGATTTAAGACACTGCAGGTCAGGTGCACCTATAATTAAGCAGGGGAGGGCACGTGCCTCCCCACAGAGGGGCAGAATTAAGGTTATGGCTTCTTTGGCCATGGATGACTTTAGAGCGCTTAGCCGCGCAAACACAGACCTTGGAGTCTCCAAAGTGTCTGCCCAATACAGAACGGGAAGAGCTCGGTTGTTATATTCCAGAAGTGGGGCAAACTCTGGCTTTAGAGTCCCGTGTGGCTTTCTTGCCCCATTGGGATAAATCATTTGATGCGGCTCTCGGTAGGTAGTAACATATTTGTTTGCGCTCTGTCAGGTACCCGGTTTGGTTGCTCCATGGGATGGGAAAGGGGGGGGTGGGGGAAATTGGGCTCTTTTTCCAGTTTGGTTATTTTGGAATTTTGGCTGTTTCAATATTTCAGTGTACATCATTCCCTGCAACATGTGCTCTGTTGCCCAGGTGCCATTGTCAACAATGATAAAAATGAAATGACTAGAAACATTTCATGGGTTTCTAAAATTTATATGGTTAAATTTATCCCACCCCAGAAATGAGGGAATTCTCCTTCACTTTGGCAGGATGAACACAGTGGCTGCTTTGGAGAACATCTTCCCCTCTGGAGGTGGGTTAGTCCAAACAGTGGAACTTTGCCACTGCTAAAGATAAATTTAACCAAATACATTTAAAAAACCCAGAAACCAAAACAGAATACTCCGCACCCCAAAAATCAGACATGCAAGTACCCATTTTCGCCATGGATTTTCATCAAGGATCATGAAGGGCTATGCAAAAATGCAGATGATACCCACAAATAATATACTGTTACCCATTTCAGCTATAAAGGCTTTCAGCAGATTCTCCAATTCTGAGAAGCCTGTGGCTCTTTTCCCAAGGCTCAGCAGAAAAATCCTGCTGGTCCTGCTGGTGTCCACTGGTCTTGGATGGTGCCCTTAATTAGGAGAAAATGGGGATGACATGGGGGGGGAGTGAGACAACTTAGAAATAAGCACGGTTCCAACCATATCAATGAGGCGATTTCTCCTTCACTTTGGCAGGATGAACACAGTGGTTACTTTGGAGAACTTCTTCCCCTCTGGAGGTGGGTTAATCCAGAGAGCAGAACCTTGCCACTGCAGAAAGTAAATATGGGACCAAGGCTACATCCTTATGGGTTCCAGCCCCAAGCAGAGCCCCTGCATGGAGCAAGAACCCCTGATGTTGCCTTAGCAAGGATTTGAGGTGTTTCCCCCCTCCACAAAATACACACACACACACTTGTGTGTGTGTGTGTGTGTGTGTGTGTGTGTGTGTGTGTGTGTGTGTGTGTGTGTGTGTGTGTGGCTTTCTTCTCCCTCATTTTGGCTTTTTTTAACAGGCCCATTTACTTGGGTGATGAAGGAATTTGCTGTCTTGTCTCAATGAGATGCTTGAAACCTGACTCATGAATTCTACTGTGGCCACAGTAGAATTCATGAGTCAGGTTTCAAGCATCTCATTGAGACAAGACAGCAAATTCCTTCATCACCCAAGTAAATGGGCCTGTTAANGGGGGGGGGGGGGGGGGGGAAAGAAGGCCAAAAAGGGGAGGGTAAAGAGGCAAAACTTGGTAAGATCTCTTAATACCAAATCATTAACTGCATCCCCAGAATGCATCACTGATTAATACTCAAATAGAAGGCCTAATTCCCAGGGCATATTCACAGTTCCTCTAGGGCAGGGATGGGGGTGGGACCTCAGGCCCAAGGACCAAACGTGACCCGTGTCTACTTTTTATGTGATCCCTTTCCAGTTCCTGGTGGATTTGGTCTCTGGATCCAGTTCCTCCCCACAAGCACTGAAAGAGTGAGCTCAGGAGAAGGAAGCAGAGACGAGAGCAGGCTCACAAGGATACGAGGCAGATCCATCACTCAGATCTGGACCCTCTTCTTCCTGAGCGCACCCCAGTCCCCAACTTCTATGCTTCTATCCATTCTATTTCCTAACTTCTAGCTGAGGGGGAGCTTGTACTCATTTTCAGAGTGGCCCCCGGGAGGGAAAAGGTTCCCCACCTCTGCTCTAGATCACTTGAGAGAAATCCAGAATAACCACAAGGCATCAGAGATCAATTAGGTTTGAGGGGTAGCTCAACCCCACAGGTACCCCAGGGGCTTGGAGGGTGGAAAGAGCTAGCCCTTTACTCAATCAGGACACTAGACCCTGGAGCTTCCATGCATTCTCTGAACATACTAGAACAAGGCTGGAGAACCTCCACCCCATGGAAATCTGGCCGGCAGCTGACTTTCATTTTGCCCCTTTCCCAGTTTTTGGATCTGGCTCATGGATCATACTCTCAAGCACTGAAAAAGCGAGCTATGGGGAAAAGAGCAGAGATGAGGGGCTACATTCAAAAACGGGACAGATCCATGGCATAGCTCCATGATCTGAACCATCTCCTTCCTTCCCTCCCCATCTTGAGCACACCCCTTAAGCATTCCCTGCTCCCAACTCCTTTCCACAAAAAATGCAAGGATGGGTGTTTTCAGACATGACAGCACTGACCACCAGCATGCTTTAATCCTGCCCAGAGTGCAGGATTCGGCCCAGGTGCCAAACAAGAGTGATGGCAGCCTGGGCCGGGAAGGGGGTGGGGTGGCGCATATACATGCATCCGCACGGGCCTGGAAGCGCTAAAGAGTGAGCGGGCTATCAAACATGGCGGCCTGCTTTAACCCAGTCCGGTGTCCATTGCACAGGCCGCGGCAGTGCTTAACCCAGGCTGTTCCTCGGGGATGGTTCCAAGGAACAGCCCAGGCGAAGCACCGCCATGGCCAGTGGAAACCTGTGTTCCAGTCCGTGCCAACATCTGGCGACTGATTTCTGTTGTAACGACAGCATGGATTTCCGTGGAAATCCATTCTATCGACATGTCTGAAAATATCCCATGTCGTTAACTCCCCTCCCGTCCCGGCTCCTTCCCAGAGGCAAATCTGGGGAGTTCCCACTAGGATTCACAGGTGGTCATAGTGATATCTAGATGTAAAAATCAAACTAACTACTGTGACTGAATTAAATCCGTGTAACTGCTCTGCTCACCTTCTCACGGCATCTCAAAGCCAAAACAGTTATCTGCATGGATAGCAGTAATGTTGGATTTGTAGTAACCAAACCAACAGTGGTCATTTACCAAGTGGAAATCGTTGATTAACATACAGCTTAACGGAGTTTCCTCATCGCCACTCTGCACCATTCACTGCATTCTCTTTTCCCGTCCATTCCACAATTATTGGCTAGTTCCAATGGCCCATAATGCCTTTCCTGATTAACCCTAAGCACCTGGTTTCACGTTTAACTGAGTTTCCCATTGGATACTTGGTTCAAATCTGCTGGATGCAGCTTTGTTATTGGTCCAGAAACAAATTGGAAATGACGGAAGGCAGAAAAACGGTAAACCAGTTACGCAGTAAACCAGTATTAAAAACATAAGAAGTTCCAGACTGGGTCAGACCAATGTCCATTGGGCCCAGCATCCTGTCTCTGACAGTGGCCAATCAGTTGCTTGAAATACCCAACAGGTCATTATGGGGCAATCCATTTCGTGCTGTTCACTCCCAGCTCCCAATAGTCAATATTTTGCTTAATTGGTTAACTGCCATGGTATGCGGTTACCGATTGGTTAATTGATTAGAAAGAATTTCAGTTATTAGCTGCGGTTATGGAATTAACTGTCAGTTATATCATTCCTGCAATATGTGCTCTGTTGCCCAGGCGCCACTGTCAAAAATGATAAAATGAAATGGCTGGAAAAATGAAATAACCAAATAAATGTAAAAAACCCAGAAACGAAAACAGAATACGCCTCCCCCTTAAAAAAAAATCAAAAAAAAAAAATCAGACATGCTAGTACCCATTTTCACCATGAGTTTTCATCAAGGATCATGAAGGGCTACCCAAAAATGCAGATAATAACCACAAATAATATGGGTATTTGTGAGGAGCTATTGCAGCTCCTCCAAACCAACGTATCTCCCCCAACTGGCCATGCCACAACAGTGCACGTAATGAGACATCTCTCTTGATGCCTTGTTCACATTAGTCACATCTTTGGGTAAAAACAGACGTGACGTCAATCCACTGTGGCCCACTTTGTCACGGACCTCACTTGCACATCTGTGTAGGTGCCGCCAGATGTTGGCTCGGGCTTGCCCCCGGTTCATGTTGGCAGCTAGCTGGGGCTGTGACCTTGGAAAACCTCCGAGGTCATGGCCTGGGCCTGACCAGGCCAAAGCAGGTCATCGCGTCTGCTGGCGAGCCGCCAACCCAGCCCAGGGCCACCATGACTGCCCATCATGATGGGGGCAAGGCACTGGCGCAGCGCGGGGTCGGCCGCACGTTTGTCCTTCTCCCTGCCTTCCCCAGGGGCCCAGCCGAGGTCACGTTTGTTTGGCGGCCCAGCCCATACCTGCTGCGAGGCCATCATGTGTGGTTTTATCCTTTGATGTGAAAAGGAGGAGGAGGGGATGTACTCTTAATTTTTCCGGAGTACATATATTGCCTCCTACTCTGGAATGACATCCGTTTAGTGCACCTGACGTGTGGACAATTCCAAAGTAAAAATGATTTAAGGCGCAACTAAGCTACATTGAAGTCTCCCATTTGTTGGAATGTGCCCTAGGGCTCCTTCATGTTGCCAGCATGCCACAAAGAGCTTTTAGCACTAGGCTGATAAAAATTCTTGTTTGTTTTACTCAAACTCCAAAGAAAGGACTGGCGTTGGGCGGGTCGATAGGTACGGGTCTGCGTGTCTCTCTGTTAGAAATCCTCCTAAAAGCTAGTGTTAAACTTTGCTTTTCATTAGCAGTTTTTTGTGATGGATAAATGGTTCACACAATAAAAATCATCAGTTTATTTGCAGAATAAACTCCTCAAAGTGTGTGTGGGGGGGGGGGG
>QEPC01008495.1:2535297-2563761 GCA_003113815.1 Sphenodon punctatus
AAGCAGCCCCCCGGAAGCCCCCATTCTCTCCTCTCCTTCCCCCCCCCAAAGCAGCCCCCTGAAAGCCCCCATTCTCTCCTCTCCCTCCCCGGAAGCAGCCCCCCAGGCCCCTTTTTCACCAGCGTTTCCCAGCAAAATAACAAAATAACTAAAAATCTCACCAATGTGGATGCGTCTGATGCAGGTCCAGCAGCAACGTGGGGTAACAATTAAAGCCACAAACAAGCCAGGCCGGCCAGCACTCTCTCCACCAAAATGGCACAGATCACCAGCACGCCAAAGGAGGAGAGCTCTCTTTTAACCCCACCCTACGGGGTGGGGTACAGGCAGGCAGCCTGAGTCCTCAACAGCAGCAGCTGCCTGGGCGTTTGAGTGTCCAGTCCAGACAAAGTCTTTCACAGCAGCCCGTAGGACTCTGTGAAACACTGCCCCCACTGATAGGAAAAGCAAAATACTTTTCCCCATTCATGCAGCCTGGGCTCCAAGCCCAGCTGTCCAAATCGTTTTGTAAAATTTCATCCCTTAAGGGACTCCTTAGAGCAGACTCAGCAGGAGACACTGGCCCCCGCCTCCACCCCCTCAGCTCCTGCCTGTACATGTGTCCAGGGAAGCACAACAACAACACTGAGCACTCAGCTGATTGCTGAACTGGAGGACTCAGAGCAAGTCTGGGGGCAGGCTGCCCCTCTGCATGCCTTTGGGACTCAGGTGAGGGGCTTTTTTCTTCTTTTTTTTGTCTTTCTTTTTAAAAAGCATGAAGAGTGTACAGAGGGGGATCAGGCCAGGAGGGGCAATGCCCCTGGTGCCCTACAATGCACACCACCCCTGGTATAAGGTACCAAGTTCAATCCCTGGCATCTCCAATTCAGGTTCTCTGGGTGAGGCCTCTGCCGGGGATCCTAGAGGGTCTCGGTTAAACATTTTTAAAATAGGTGCACCTGGAGGGAGGGGACAGTCCCATTTTGTAGTTGAAAAATCCCCACTGCCCCCCTTTGCCTCTCCCCCACCTTCTCCAGGCTTTGGAAATTACACTTCATTCATTCAGATGTCACTTGTTTTTAAAAGGGTAGCTGTTGAGTTAACTTCACTTTTGACCAACTCCCCCACCTTGTGCGCCATTAAAACTTAATAAAGCCTTCAATCATTATTTCCACACTGAACTAGATGTTCCTTTCCTCAAGGACATTCAAACCACTTGATTTATTCCAGGTAGCAGAACTTTATCAAGGAATACATCTTTTAAAAGAAAAAGAAAAAAAATCAAAAGAAAGGACAGACTGAACTTTCTCAAGCCGACAACAGAATTCTTGCTTATTTTCCCCAAGGTATCTTTACTGATTTGGCTTACCCATTTCTTAAGTTCAGCATGTTATTTAGATGGGAATGCCAGTCAATTGGTTTCACAGCTCTGCATGTATATTGTTTACCAGAATTCACTCACAAAGTACAGAGCAAGGCAAGAGTATTTTCTCTGTGGCTACCATACAACCACATTGTGCAAACCATGAACCTCAGGCCTGGGGGCCAAATGCAGCCTGCAGCTAGCTGCTTTCTGGTTCCATCCTAGATTTGGCCCCTGGATCCAGTTCCTACCTCCAAGCACTGAAAGACTGAGCTCAGGAGAAGAGAGCAGAGATGAAGGCCTACACACAAGGACAGGGGACAGAACCATGGCACGGATCGAAGGACTGGACCCTCCTCGTCCCAAGTACATCCCTTTAAGTATCCGCTGCCCCCAATGTCTATGCAGTCTCAGAGCTTGTACTCATTTCTGAGGTGGACCCCAGGAGGGGAAACGTTCTCCACCCCTGGATTAAGGCAAATTCATTTTCTCTGTTGCTATCACTTTATACATTGTACAAAGGGTATAGACCAGGAGTGGGGAACTCGAGGACCAGGGGCCAAAAGCAGCCCACAGCAAGTTTCTATGTAGCCCTTTCCAGTTCCAGGATCTGGCCCCATTTCTACCCCTAAGCAATGAAACACTACAATCAGGCCAAGGGAGCAGAACTGAGGGCATGCACACCAGGGCACAGATCCATAATCTGGAACCTCCTTTTCTGATTGCCTTAAGTACCCCCACCCCCAACTTCTATGCAGCCCTTGGAGCTTGTACTGATTTTCAAACTAATTTTTTCCCAGGAGGAAAAAGGTTCCCTATCCCTGCTACAGACACTCAAGCCGTACTGACAGAATCAAGATCAATGGGACCCAATTACCCTGCCAGATTCAGTTCGGGGGGCAGGACACCCATGGGGCAGAATGCTCCACCCCCATGGAGAACCATGAGAAGCCCACAACCGGAATCCTGCGATTCCCGAGTTGCAGTGTTAGTGAATTCTAAAATCGTAGGCAGGTCAACGAACCGCTAACAAGCCTGAAAGCCACTAGCCTCTGTGTGTGGGCAGGAGGAGGAACTGGAGACTCAAAACTTGCATATATTATATTTGAAGGGTTTTGTCGAGCATTGTACGAAGGTGTAACTTATCGATACTTGTGTACTCTCTAGAAGGTTTATATTTAAGACTGTCACTGTAGCAGGGAGCAGGCTATTTGGGCTATGGGACCTTTAAGGGAGGTAGCACCAGCGAGGGAGCTGCAGGGGCTATCTGAGCCTCTGGTGCTGGACTGAGTAGAGAATAACGCCTGGATGCCTCATATCTGGGCTTGGACACGGGTAGCCTAGCCCAAAGAGCCTGACCAAGGCTCAGTCTGGGGAAAGCTCTGCCTGAGAGAACCTAACAGCTGGGGCAAAGCCCTGCCTAGGAGGGGCTGTGCCATCCCCTAGCCAGGAGGCTACCCCTGGGCCAGAGGGATCATGCCTGACAAAGGGCCTATAGAAGGGAAGTAAAGGAGGTAGCAGAGCACAGCAGCCAGGAGGGAGGCTCCCTAGACTGGACCCGGGTCAGAGGGTGGTGCCTGGCCAAGGGTCTTGAGAAACGGCAAGTGCTGTATGTGGTGTAGCTAAGTGAACAGTGCCTGGACAGGGGAGTAGGACTTAGTCTGAAACTCACTGGATGATCTTGGGCCAGTCACAATATTCTCTCAGCCTAACCTACCTCACAGGGTTGTTGAGAAGATTAAAACTTGTGTTAATTAGTTCTATGTGAAGTGTAAAATATTATATGAATTATTATTTATTATTATTATTATTATTATTATTAACTGTAAGAGGGAGCATTATAGGATAATGAAGACACTCAAGAAGAGATCTAGTGTGGTGTGACTATTTGAGGCAGCAGCCTGTCAGTACTCTCCCAGGTACCTCTCAACCCCGTTACAGTCACCTTTCTGGATTCGTTAACCTGGAAAGGGATGGGGCAAAAGCTCTGTGCCACCCCTTCGATACAGCTATGCCCACAGGGCAAATTAGGGATTGCTAGGTTTCTGCCCAGGTCACTTAAAGGGCTGAGTAGCAAACCTGAGTCCTACAACAGGGGTGGAGAACCCCAAACATCACAACACTCAACGGGGTGGGCCACAGCAGAGAGGGTGAGGGGAAAAGACTCTCCTGCCCCCTTCTGATGTGCTCCTGCCCCCGAGCTTTCAAGTCCAAACCCGGAGTATCCCAGGGCAAAGGCTCTTTTTAAACGAGACACAGTGGACATGAGTGGGGGCATCCAGTTTGAAAGCAGCAGTGGGTGGGTGGGTGGGCATGCTCCCACATAACATGCACATCCATTGCCGCCGCACAGACCCACCAGCAACAACGCAGCTTGCTCCGTGTGGGGGCCTGCATGGAGCTGCGGGGGTGTGTGTGTCCAGGTGCACCGGCCCCGCCCCTGTAGCAACACATCCACAGACACGCCCCCCCCCCTTCCAGGCGTGACCCATTTTAAAAGGGCCAAAGTCAGAGAGCAGCCCTGGCTACTCTGATCTATGCATCTCCAGTGCGACAGTAGTACTTTACCATTTGAAAACTAGGAAAAGAAGAATAACTAATTCAAGAGAAGACTAAATCAATCAAGACATTATTGGGAACAGGGGAACCAGGATGGGTAGAGAAAAGCCATTTTATTTTAAAAAAAATCATATTAAAAAAGTCCACTTAAAAAACATTTATGCTAGGCTGTTTTTAAGCTCTGAACTCATTATTAAAAATCATTTAAAATACTTGCCTATTTATTTAGGTTTCTAACCTACCCTTCCTCAATGCATCAAGGCACACAATATAATATATATTACAATGAAACCCATAGAAGTATTGAACTGTATAACAATATAAAACGTCTATTAAAAATAGCTCCCAGACTCTAGGGGAAGAGGAGGTCTTTTAGAGACACCACCATCAACTACTGAGAGGTAAAGGCCAGTAAGTAGCAGGGGAGAAACCAACATCTTTAGGTTTTCAGGGAAAGCACAGGGATGGGGAGCCTTTTCCCTCTCCGTGGGGTGACTCTGAAAATGTATTTATTAAAACGTAGACCACCTTCCCCCGAAGGCTCAGGGAGGCTTACAACACCACACACACACACACAAAATACAGTACAATCCCTTTAAAAAACCCCACCCCACCCATCCCCGGCTGCCAAATGCTTTGCCAAAGAGAGGTTTAACACCGTCTCCGGAATACGCTCAGGCTTGGGCTCCGACAGACCTGGGAGGCAGAGTTCCATAATGCCGGGGCAGTCACCGAGAACACCTCTCTGCAGTCCAAATCCCAAGAAATTAGTACAAGTGCCACAGGGTGCATATTAGTTGAGGGTGGGAATGCATAAAAACAGAGGCTCCTGATCACCAATCTGTGCCAAAGATCCAGCCTCTCTCCTTGGGCATCTGCCTTCATCTCGGCTCTTTTACGAGCTCAGCCTTTCAGACTTAGTGGGTAGCAACTGAATCCAGGGGCCAGATACAGGAACTGGAAAGGGGTCAAATAAAAACTAGTTACAGGCTGCATTTGCCCCCCCCCCCCCACACACACACACACCCCAGGGCCTAAGGTCCCCCAGCCCTGCTTTCAAATATGGCTCAATGGTTTTACCTGTGTTACTTGCACAATCTTGTAAGTACTTTCAGGCACGTGCTTAGCTTCCTAGATCAATGGAACTGTTCTTATGCACAAGAAACACAGATGTACTTCTTATGTAGAAACACAGCGTGTCTCAAGCCAAGAACCTGCATGCATTTATGGGTTCCTGAGGCTCAAGCCTGCCAAAGCCTCCACCTGTGTGCACGTCTCTCAACATTTTGAGTGGCCAAAGAGGGCCCTGCTCCCTTGGTCAATAAGCGCCACCTCTCAGCAAATAAATCCCCACCCCCTCACACACGTCTGCCTGCACCCCTCCCAGCATTCCCAGTGCGCACAGAGGGGCAGACGCTCCACTGAGTTTCTTGTCATTCCATCCTCTCCCCATTGACCTCTCAAGGGCTTTTCCTGGGAGGCCACCAGGACAGAGGGGCCCAAGGTCTGAATATCCGGTTTTTTGGTCTCTCCTGAAAGCAGGACAGTGGGATTCAGCACCCAAAGGGGGACTGTCCCTCACAAACAGGGCCTGTTGAGAGGTGTGTGGACAGCAAACAATGCTGTGCATCGACCTCTAAGGATCCAGAGTCCTGACCCTGCTGTTAGGGTAACAAACAGGAACTTTGCTACTGATTTCTATGTCCACTGGATCAAGCCAAAACCCAAGACTAAATGAGAGTAAATGCTGGGGTTTGCTTCCCCTCCCCCCTAAACGTCAATACGTTTAGTTTCTCTTCTGCAGAACAGCTTTTCCTTTCAGTTTAGCAAACATACTTTTCATTGCAATTTTTTGGTGTTATACATTATCCAAATACATTTAAGATCATTTGACTTGAACAATTAAAACCATTTTTAGGAAGCTGCTTTTGTGCGCTTGAATCGCTTTCCTTCCAAATACAACTTTAAGGAGCCAGAAGCCAAACGAGTTAATTATCTAGTACAGTTTTAAAACTTCAACAGATGTAAATTAAGGTCTAGAGCTGTGTAATAGTTCTAGTGTGTCTGTGCTCCAAGTTAACCCTGGGTGATTTCAGAGGTTACGGCCGGCAGCACTGACCCCGGGGCGGGGGGTGTTCGGACCACGGGCGGGGGTGAAGGGGGGCGCCAACGGACGTTCGCCCCTTTGCCCCCGGCCGTGGGGACCGCCGAACCACGGCCCAGAGTCAATGTTGCCGGCCGTAACGTCTGTCGGGTAACTCCCCTGCATCCTGCGGTCCCCGGCCGCCCTCCCCGAGACAGGCAGCCGCAGCAGCCTATCTGGCCGCCGCCGTCGCCAGGACTCCGGAACGCGGTGACGGTAAGGTAACAGACGTTACTTTTCCTTCACCGCTTTCCGGATTCCCCCTAACCATGCTTCGTTCGCCGCCGTGGTGCGGGAGAACAAAGCTTGGTTAGGTTCACCGCGGGGGGTGGTTGACTGAGGTGAACATCTGGATGCGCGCAAACAGACATTCACCTCCATTCACACCCACGCACACCCACGGTTGACTGAGGTGATTTCAGACAACGTAACATCTGAAATCACCCCGTCTCTCCCCGTATTCCTCTCCCTCTTGTCTATCCTAGATTGTAAGCCCCTCCGGGCAGGGACCTGGTCTCTAATTATGACTGTCCACAGCAATAGACACATTGCATGCACCATATACATCACCAGAAGCAGTAACCAGAACCAACAATGGGTTTTTTCTTAGGAAAACAACAAGTACAAACAAGTGTAAAAACCATCATGCTTAAAATGATTTCAGACATGATCCTAAAATCATCTAGCGCCTACATTAGCCCATAGTATCTGCCTAAGTACAGTTGAAACAAATGGAACTCTCCCAGCGCAGGGATAGCAATGACATTAAACTTGAGAATTTGCTGCTCATCAAATATTTTTTTCTTACCGATTTAAGTGATGATTAAAATTGGCAAATTAAAAAACAATCTACCATGGAAGGAACTAATAATATTTAGTCTCACCTTGTTAACACCATGTTGCACTTACATAAACCCTTTTATCAGAGGATCCCAGTGCGTGTTACAGCATTGGAAAGGTCAGCAGGATTTAGAATTCAGGGCTGGGGAACCTTTCCCCTCACATGGGACTCTGAAAATTACTACAAGTGTGTGGGCCAGACAGGAGTCAAAAGCGGGGGTGCTCAAGGGTTGGGGAAGAAAGAAGAAGGTCCAAGATCATGGATCTTTCTATGCCATGGAGGACGGGTGGCCAAGAGGTCGATCACAATCCCCTGGTGGATCACAAACTAGTCTCCAATAGATCACGGTGCAGGGAAGGCAACCAGCCCCTCAGAAATCGCCTCTGGAGAGGAGCGTCCCAAGGAGTCTCTCCAGGGAGGTGGGCTAGGGTGTGGAGACCCTCACACGTGGAAGGGTAAGCTCTCTCTAAAGGGGGAGTGCTCCTCTCCACTCCCGAGACCAGTTGCTGAGGGGCCCTAGCACTCGGAGTCAATGGGAGGGGATCCGCTTCCATCCTTCACTCATGAGTCCTCCTCTCCCTTAAGCATGTGCACCTGCAACGTCTCCACTTCATAAATGTATCCTTCTCCCTACGTGCCCCTCTCTCGTCTCCCTTAAACTGTAAAGCCCCTGGGGTAGGGACTTTTCTCCAACTACCAATTGTACAGAGCCAGGTACGTTGCTGGTGCTATATCAATAATAATCCTGCCCTGGATCACCAGAGCTAGCAGGAGGGTTCTTAGCAGGAGCCCGACACCCAGATCAAATGCACCTTAACTCCGGCCACCCCTGCGCTAGCCCATATCAGGGTTTGTTCACCCAACGCGTTTACCTCAAGGTACCTCAAGAGTGATTATCACATGATATAACCAGTTTATCTCTGGGTAAATTACCCTACTTTCAATCAAGGCTGACTTATTTAAAATCAAGGTGCAGGAACCTAGTTCGTCAATCTCATGTCATGTACACTAGGAAATGAAGCCAACTCAGTTGGGCGTCATTAGCAAAAAGTAATAAGCTGACCAGAAAGGCTGTGGAATCTGCCTGTTTGCATGTTTTCAAAACTCAGCTGGACAAGCATCTGTCTGTGATGCTGTTTGGGCAATAGACAACGTAGTAAAGCAATAGCTTTTATTGGACCAACTTCAGTTGGTGGAGGTTTGCAAGCTTTTGGACCTCACCAAGTCCTTTGTCAGGCAAGTCAGGAGTTAGAACTGCAGACTGAGCAAAGCAGTGAGGTGTATACAGTGATCGGAAACAGAATGGCAAAGGGAGGGAAAGTAAGGAGAAGGTGAGAACGAGAGGCTCTCAGGAGGATATCCTGCCTTGGAAGGGGGGATTGAACAATGAGACCTTTGAGGTCCCCTACAACTCTACACTTCTATTATTGGGTAAGCTATTGCAGAATAGAGCACCTCATGGGAATCTCCCTTGTCTGAATAAAGCTCTCTGTGAATAACAATATATTCCAAGCCTAGCATAAATACATCGCCCAACAGTTACCATCACCTCGTCATACGAGACACATACTCCCAAGTTATCCAAGAACCAATGCCCCCACTGCCTCGATTTCATCTCATAGTTAGTTATTTGCTGCACTGACTCACCGTAAGACACAGTTAGGTATCAGTTTCCACAGAACAGTGCTGTAATGGCAAGTAGGTTCACACCATCCTGCTAACAAAGCCTCCGCCTGGGAAAGCCAAGGCAGGCCGGATACAAAGAAACAGACAGACGCTACAGAGGAAGGGGTTTTAAATAGAAGGAGTAGATAAGAATCTAAAAGCCTGTTGGAGAATTTTACAGGCCAAGGATTTGGATTCATGCAGCACCATCTCCTGGATTCTTCCCTCCCTTAGGATGATTTGAAAATGGGCGTGAGCTCTGTGAGCTGGATAAGAGTTGGGGCAGGGGGTGGCGGGGGGGTTAAGGGGTATGTTCAGGATGGAGGGAGAGGGTCCAGATCATGGATCCATGCCATAGAGGGCAAATTATTTTGATGTAGTGCCAGCAGTGTACCTGGCATGGTACAATCAATAGTTATAGACAGGTCTCTACCCCAAGGGGCTTACAATCTAAGAGAAATAAGGGAGGGGGAGACAAGGATACATCCATAAGGTTCAGAAGCTGCAGGTGCAGGTGCTAAACTTAGTTACGGGGAGAGATTCTGAGCGGTGGGGGGGCGGGAAGAGGATGCAATTTCACTCATGACGAGCTAGGGAAAGCTTGATGGAAGAGGTGGGTTTTCAGGAGGGATTTGAAAGCTAGGAGGGAGGGAGCAGAATGAATGTATCCGGGGAGGGAGTTCCAGCCATGGGGCGCAGCTTAGGAGGCGCTGGAGTCAGGGTGTCCGTGTAGCTTTCAGAGTGCTCTCCTCTCCCAACCCCGATGCATGCAGTCGTGGGGTGCCTAGCATTGAGTGCTCGCAGCAGGAGTGCTAGGCGGCCCTGCTGGCATGTGGAGGAGGCAGGAAAGGTCTCCACTCTGCCAGTGAGCGGTGGAGACAGGAGAGGTGAGCAGAGTTTGCAGGTGAGGGGTGGGGCTGAGAGAGGGACAAACAGAGGCAGTGGCCCCAGGGCAATAGCCAAGCATGCAGGAGAGTAATTCTGTAAGACACATGAGGCACGACTGTGTGTGCGTGCACAAGGGCTAGAGCGACATTCAAGGGCAGCTGATGGCTGCACAAAAATCACAATGTGCAGCCCCATCAGGAACTTGATCCACTCCGGATTTATGCCATTGCTCCCTCATCTCCACTCCCTTCCCCCCGAGCTTGCTCTTTTGGTGCTTGAAGGTGGGGTCTGGATCCAGGGGCCAGACCCAGGAATCGGAAAAGGGTTGGAAATTATTCTCATCGCAACCGAAAAACAGCTATGAGTCAGAATTAGCCCATGGGCAGCAGGCTTCTCCCCCACCCCTGCATTAGAGCAGGAGCGGACGGCTACAGCGGACAGGAAGAACACCCTACTCCAAGGCACAAATACTCAGACTGTCTCACCTTGCCTAAACAGGAAGGGAAAGGAGACCAGATATCTTAGCCTTCAGGTCATTTGACTTCCTCACATCGCAATTTAATGAAGTTACACACAGCAAATGGCTTTTAAGAGAAATGCTGGGTATTCATCTCCACTAGGACGGGCAGATAGGCACATTTTAGAGGACACATGAAAAATACAGGTTGCAGGGCTGCACTGGTGCCAGTACAGCCCTGCAACCTGTATTTTTTATAAGTATTCTCTAAAATTTGCATCTCTCCAACATACACACACACCCACACAGGATGTTTTTAAAAGGAGCAAGGCTTTGGGGTGGAGGAGGTTCATGGCTGCTGAGTGGCACAGCTGCAGAGCACCCACACAGCTGGAGTGCCTGGGGAGGGAGTCAAACCAGGCAGCTCCCACCCAGCGTGGCTACCCCAGCCACAGGGGCAAGCCGCTACGCACTCCCTCTGCCACGGATTACGGCTGGCCTTTACAACCGACATGTTCCCAGCGTGAGTGCTGGGGGGCTCGGACTCCACAGTGCTCCCAGACAGTTCTTGTGACGCCGAGGCCGCGGCCCCAACCCACGGTGCCGCCGCGGCCCCAACCCACGGTGCCGCCGCGGCCCCAACCCACGGTGCCGCCGCGGCCCCAACCCACGGTGCCGCCGAGCAGCAGACCAGTCTGCTAGTGGGGCTGACTGCCCCACTTCGGACAGGCAGGGGTTCCATGGCCGCCCATTGCCATGGAAATTTCCCGGCAGTGCTTCATGCCGGCCATGAGTGGGTGCTCCGTGGCTTGCATCCCCCTCCCCGCCCCCCACTCCACCTTCAGATGGGCAGTGGGCTCCGTGGCTCCTGAGTGGCCATGCAGGGTCGCATCTCGTTTAAACACACACACACACCCATCCCACCCCTCTCCCCCACAAATGGGAGTCTTTCGGCAAGAAACTGTAGCCAGCATCTATGCAGTGTGATTTATTTTATTTTAATTTTTTTAAAGAGAATTTAGTGCTGTTGAAAGGGTGAGGATGTCACCTCTGTAGATGAAAGCTCTGTATTTACCCACAAAACAAGAAAAGTGCTACTCTTGCCTGGCACTCTCTGCTTAGACTCTGCACAGAGGCCCAGGGGGATTTTGGTCTCTGCAAATTCATCCAAGACTTTGGTCAAGATTCCCAGTTTCCACTGCTGTGGCGATGGCATTACCCATCACAAACCTCATTTGTAAGGTCAAAACAGCCATCTTCGTTTTGGTAGGATTGAGGGTACCAACCCAGAGGTTTGGTATCCTCAGACAGTTTTGTGTGCCTCATTTTAGGAAGGGCATTGGCAGATTGATGCAGGTTCAGAAGGCAACAAAGACGATAAATGGTCTGGAAAGCAAGTCTAATGAGGAAAGGTTGAACGAACTGGGTATGTTTAGCCCAGCAAAGAGAGGAATAAGGGGAGACATGATAGTAGTCTTCAAATATCTTTGGCCCACAGACCACAAGTTCTCCATCCCTGATGGTGCTTTTAGGATCCACTTGCTGGTTCCCCTTAAGATATTTTAAAGGTTGAGACTCCCACCCTTGATCAAGATCATGCCTGCCCCACCACCTTTGCAGGAGCTTCCAAATTAAGAACTGGATGGCTGCATCACTAAACAGGATCCCAGTGAGACCAGATCTGCACAATTAGGCATACAAAGTTCCAAAGCTTTGGACTGCAAGCATTTCTTTGGTCTCTCAGTGGGGCCAGAGTCTGAAAGAGGTGGGGAACTGCTACCCTCCTACCCAAGCACCTAACAATGGCCCTTTTCAAAAGGACTGCGGAGGCGCCGCAGTCCGTAGGGGATGGGTGGAGGCGGCAGCAGGTGTGTGGCGTCACACAGATGCCCACCCACCTTCACACATGGAAGCACCTCCCTTTTCCCCAGTGCCTCCATGCGTGGGTGATGAGTGGAGATGGGTGAGGCACGGGAGCACGCATGCACCCCCACTGGCGGTCAGACGGACACACCACACCCCCGCCCATGCAGTCGCACATGTGAGCAAGGGGGGGGGGGCCCTCCGTGTAAAAAGGGTCCATCTTTAGTGTATTTATCCTGACAGCATCTCTGTAAGCAGAGGAGCAGAAAATGGAAGGAGGCTCCCTCCCCAGTAACAGAGGACACAGATGTACCAGGGGCCATGGGCCCCGCAGGCTCGTGGGGCTTAGGACAGCTGCATCCGCATCCCGATTATCACCGAACCCTTACCCACAAGGTAGAAAATAAATCATCATTCCCATTTTACACCTGAAAAACTGAAGAGCAGAAAGGCTAAGGTGCCACAGTTACTAGATGCTGGCCCCAGCAACACCTCAGTGGAGAATTCGCTCCTTCCAGTCAGATGTTCGATCTCAGTTCCTCCCTCACCTTTAAAAAAGCACCTTATTCATTCTCCAAGTGCTTTTAGGATCCACTTGCTGGTTCCCCTTAAGATATTTTGTCCTTTAAAATTGTTTTAAAATGTATTTTATATTGATTTATTGTATTGTATGTGAAGCGCTATGGGCGACATTTGGCGGAGAGGGAAGTGCTATAAAAATAAGTTTATTAAGGGTCACACACGTGTAACACAGGCCTACATGTAGACTAAAAGTCTGGTAAATATGTAAAGCAAAAGATTCCACATATATGTAATGTTACAATTGAGAAGTGTAAAACCCAAATCAGAGCTGTGACACGTGACCAAGCTCCAGCATATGTATTTGGGAACCCTGGCCCAGACGGGTGGCCAGGGACATTTATATGCGAATGCCGGCAGCCATGGCCTACGTGCAAGAGACAGAGAAAGCTGATCAAGACAACAAAGGGAATTCTAGAAGCCTCGAGAAGATACGAGGATATAAGGGGATATAAGGAGTTGTACCCCAGAGGGGGAGGGACTATCAGTGACTTTCAGGAACTCACTCACCATCTTGCAGCCAGCAAGGCTGGAAAGACATGAACTGAGAGACAGGTCTTTGCTCTCTAGCAACTCTAAGTTTGGAGACCCAGTCGCTTACATCAAGGGCTGAGAAGAACTTATGGACCTTTGTAGGTAAGATGCTTATTTAGGAACTCAACCAGTATAGGTTAGGAATGTGTTATATTTACCTTTGATTTCTAGTAACCACTTTGTAGCAACAATCTTGCTTATGTAATCAATAAACTTACTTCTTATCTTTATGAAGGAGTGTCTGTGTCTAACATTGGAACACAAGTGAGCAACAAGAGTTCTCAAGCTCTTGCGAACCCAGAGAGTAAAGAGTCTGTAAACAGGAAGGATCGGGCCCTTGAGCGACAGAGGGGTTATCCCTGTGGCAGGCTTGAATCAGCCAGAGAGAAAACTGGTTCAAGTGGTTTGTGTGCGAGGGAAACTGAGTCACTCAAACCCAGTAAAGTGGGGGTGCGGACCCTCCAACCTGTGACAGTTGGCGCCCAACGAGAAGGGTCAAGCTCAGTTTGTGGACCAATGTGTAGAAAGTAGAGGAGCATAGCCAGGTGACTGGACTCCTCTGAGGGGAGTAAATCCTATACCTGGAGAGACTGAAAGCCCCAGGAGTCGGGAACTCAGCTCTGAGAGAGTGGAATAAGCAGATCCTTGAACAGAGTGCGCTGAGTTTGTTGTTTTAGCTTTAAGTTCGGGCCAGGGACAGTAAACAAAATAGGGCTCCCAAAGCACGTTCATCACCTGAGAAGGTCAGAGCTGAGCAGGGAAGCCCTAAAGAGGGGTCTCGAAGCAGAAGGGAAAACTAAACAGCAACTGAAGTAGCTGATCCGGGAGTTTGAAATGAGCACGAGTGGAACGGATGGGAACGGAGCGGGGGCAGCAAACTGAAATCCTGAAGACACAGGCAGCCCTAGGAATGAACCCTCAACTCCCTCTACTAGGCAACACGGGAAACAACGCAGGAGGCAGAATTCGAGACTACGCCCCATTGATCCCACAATGTGACGGAAATCAATGCATAGGAGACTACTTCACAACCGTGCGTCATGTGTTTCTTCAAGAACAGATCCCGCAAGAGATGTGGCTCAAATTAGTGTTACCCAAACCCCCAGCGAAGGCAAAAGAAGTTACAACACAAAAACGGAGGAGACTCCAGTGCTGACTTTTGATGCTTTCAAAAAGGCAGTTCTTGAGGCTTACAGGATCACTCCAGAAACTTTCCGCCAAAAATTACGCAGCTTCAAGAAGGCAGAGGGTACGTCATATTCAGATGTTTGTAATACGTTGAAACAATATGGGGTGAAATGGTTAGATGCATGTGGGAATGCCACTAAGGAACAAATTATTAACTCTGTATTGCTTGAACAGTTCTATACTTTGTGCAAATTATTATTATTTATTTCATGGTGGCATTCTTCACAATGTCTGAACAGATCTCGCTCTCCATTTTATCTTTCAGGATCCCCTTCCAATGAAGCCAAGCACCTGCAACTTCATCAATGACTCCCTCTCCCCCCGCCTAGGTTCCTTTCCTTCCTTGCCTCCCCTCTCCTTGTCCATTCTAGATTGTAAGCCCCTTGGGGTAGGGATTCATCTCTAACTAAGACGGTTCAGCACCATGCACGCTGTTGGCACTATATAAATAATACTAATTACTACCTGGCATCACCAAGGTGATCCATGACAGAGGCGTCATGGAAATGATCTCTAACGATACCACATAATAGAGCTGTTTGGCCAATCAGTAAAACAGAGGCAGAACAGCGGGTGCAGCCACACGATGCACTTACCGCACCTCGGGCAGCTGTAGGGTGCGGTTAAATTTCTACCCTGCCCATCCCAGGGACTCAGGAAAGGCGTCAACAGAACACCAGACACATATACTTCTATGTAGAAATATGTAAAGCTACCTTAAAACCTTCCCGCACCCCATCCCCATCTGCCAAATGCTTGGCTGAACAAGAACGTCTTCCGCTGCCTCAAGAAAACATTCAAGCTTGGGCTGTGGCAAACTTCCAGGGGAAGGGAATTCCATAATTGCGAGCAACCACCGAGAACGCCTTGTGGTATGAACAGGGCTCACCGATGGTATGTATGCATAGGAAGAGCACTACCGGCTGACCTCGGAGGCCGTGGCAAAGCATAGGGTGCTTCAGGTATAGGAAGAGATGGGATACATTCGCGAAACTGGAGAAGTTGCAGGGGCACGTGCTTGGCTTAGTTACAGGGGAGAAGTGGACCTTGAATGAAAGGACTGTAGGAGGAGTATCAGAGAGTGATTTATGAGGCCAAGGAGCTAGAGATAGCCCAACAGAAGAGGTAGGTTTTAGGAAGGATTTGGATGTATGGAGGGAGCAGAGGGGAATGCATTCACCCATTTGATCGTCCATCTTCCAAGGCTGCAAAATCCAAACGCTTTCTTAAAAAAAAAAAAAATTAAAAATGCACATACAGACCCAACAACTACTGAAGCATTCATCCCGATCTCTAAGGTCGTATTTAGAATGCTCAACCCCAGCCCCTTCTCCGTGGAGAACAAAGTTTCCTTTTTCTTTGCAGAAGCCACTGAGAGAGAAGCCTCCACGCCCTGGGCTTGCTGGAACGAATGAAGCCAACTCATTCTTACGAGACAATACTGCACCAAAGTCACGT
The DNA here is from genome assembly GCA_003113815.1 of Sphenodon punctatus. Lineage (NCBI taxonomy): Eukaryota > Metazoa > Chordata > Lepidosauria > Sphenodontia > Sphenodontidae > Sphenodon > Sphenodon punctatus. The sequence continues at coordinate 2,550,815 of QEPC01008495.1, forward strand.
CCATGTGGCCATCGCCCAGAAGTGGGAAACGATACTACAACACAGATGCTACAGAGCTGGCTAACTAGGAATCCCCAGCGAGTGACGCAAGGACAATACCAGCAAAACAGGGGAAGCTACTCGCTTGTAATCTGATCTCGCAGGCATCTCTGGTAACAATCTGCCTCTGTCCCTCAATTAGCCACAAAGGATATTTGAGTTTTTTCCCAAGCAAGAGACAGAGACAGAAGGCTCATTCTAAAGGGGCAGGCCAACAACGAGGTTCCCAACCCATCCATTCCAGTGTAATAGTATGGGAGCCGGAATTCCCATCAGCTGCATCAGGAACACACACATTAAAGCCAACAGGGGCAAACAGCAAGGCTTAGCTAATAGACCAGGAGTGGGGGGGAACCTTTTCTCTCCCAGGGACCACTCGGGAAATTAATCCAAGCTCCAAGGGATGCACAGAAGTTGGGATGGGAGTGTTTAAGAGTAAGTGCAGGGTCCAGATCATGGATCTGTTCCCTATCATCGTGTGCAAGACCTCATCTCTGTTTCCTTACCCTGTGTTTGCTCTCTCAGTAGTTGTGGGTAGGACCTGGATCCAAGAGCCAGACCCAGGAACTGGAAAGGGGCCAAATGAAAACTAGCCGTGGGCCGTATTTGTAAAAAATGGGAATGGGTTGTTGGGCTTTAAGCTACTTTGAACACTGAATGTGCTATATAAACACTTATCATCATCATCTTCCAGCTCGATGATTCTACAAAGCCCTCTCCATAGCCAGGAGACACCAAAGCTGAGGGCATCAACCATGACTCTGACCTTTCCCATCCAGAGAGCTAACAGCCCTCTCCAAGAATGGATTCATCTTTAAAAACCCTGCTGTGAAGCGCAGGGGCGTTACTGTTCTCGTTATACATTATGGGAAATTAAGGCACCAGAGGGTAAACTTGCTCACTGCATTAGAGACCAATCGTAATGGTCTTCATGGTCCGAGCACTGCTCCCACCAGAAAAAAAATACAAAAGCTGACGCGTCGGGAAGAACTACAGTTTCATTCGGTCTACAATAAGGGCGGGGAACTTCAGGCCCAAGGGCCATGTGTGGCCCCCAGCTAGTTTTCATTTGTCCCCTTTCGAGTTCTGGCTCTGGCCCCTGGATCCAGTTCCTCCCCCTGCAAGCACTGAAATACCGAGCTCAGGGTAAGGGAGCAGAGATGAAAGCATATACGCAAGGATGAGGAATGGATCCCGGATCTGGATTTGCTTCTTCCTGAGCACACGCTTTCAGCACCCCTTTCCCTCAACTCCTACACAGCCCTCAGAGCTTGTACCAATTTTCAAAGTGTCCCCTGGGAAGGAAAAAGGTTCCCCTCCCCTGGTCTACAAGTTCAAAAAAGTATCAGACAGTATTTTTTACTGGGCCAACTTCTGTCGGGGGAAAATATGCCCGCTTTTGAGCCACACAGAACCCTTGCTCAGACATGTAAAGTCAGAACAAGGTAGTCAGGAGTTCTGACTTTGTTACAAGCCTGGGGAAGGGCCCTGTGTGACCCAAAAGCTTGCATACTCCCCACCCCCCACCCCCGCCCAGCAGAAGCTGGCCCAGTTAGAGAGATCATCAGAACTACTTTATCCCCATTGAAAAAGGAACACAGACACTCTGAATACCAGTCTGATGGAGGATCCAAAACACAAGCCAGATGAAGGACTTGGTTGACAGAAAGGTTGGTTCCGTCGCAAGGAGACAGATCTTGAAGGCAGGAAACTTAGGTTGCATTACATTCCCTGTTCTGCAACAGACTCCCTGCGTGACCCTGGGCAAGTTACTCTTTGCACAACCCAATTCTTTACCTGTAAACGGGGAACAGCAGCACTAGACAGCCAATGGTATAACCAGGTTCAAGAAGAATTAAGAGAAACTCACAGATGATAGGAGCATCAATAGCTGAAGACTGGAATGGTCAACTTCACATTCAGGCAGTCCCGAAACCACTGAGATTGCCAGAAGCTCCGAGCACGTTCCTCCCCATAACCACTGCATGGCTTCTTGTGTCCTACTGTCAGAGACAGGATGACGTGGCTAGACAGAGTATAGATCTGACCCAGGATGACTATCTTACCTGGAGTATTGGCTCCAGTTTGGGGCACGTCATTTTAAGAAGGACATTGACAAACTGGAGCAGCTTCGGAGGAGGGCAACAAAGACAATAAAGGGTCTGGAAAGCAAGATTTATGAGCAAGAGTTGAAGAAACCGGGTATGTTTAGCCTAGCGAAAAGAAGGTTAATGGGAGACATGACGACAGCAGTCTTCAGATATCTAAAAGGCTGCCACAAAGACGACAGCAAGGCACTGTTCTTCATTGCTACTGCAGACAGGACTAGAAATTACAGGCTTTAAGTTACCAGAAGGCAGATTTCAGTTAAATATCAAGAAAAGCTTCCTAGCCAATAAGAGCTGAGTGGCAATGGAACAAGTTGCCTAGGGAGGTCATAGAAAACCCCCAGCAATGGAGAGCCTAAGAGAAGCTGGGACAGCCATCCATGTGGGATGATGTAGCTGTAGTCATCCTGCATCCAAGCACTGGGTTGGACCGGGTGACCTTCAAGTTCTCTTCCAATTCTCTATGGTTCTAGAATTCTTATCCTCACCAAGATGTTTTAAGGAGAGCCATATTAATATCGGAGCTTCTCATGGTCATTAGAGGCTACACAATCTCCTTAGACAGACAGGCCTGCTGTTGAAATAAATATAATCACACAGGACGGCAAAGTCAGTCCTGTATGTTCAAACAGCAGCCTCACCCTAAATGGTACTAGCCAATGGCCTTGATCCTGCAGGGCCAAACCCCTGTGCCCTTATGGAGACCCAGTACTAACCCCAACAGCTGCAAAACTTCAGGGGACATTCTAAAACAAGAATTACATCCCAGCCAGTTTTTTGCCTCTGGACTTCCACACAGGTGGCAAAGTCAGCCTACACCATACACCTCAGTGCAAACCTCTAAGAACAAGTCTACTATGAAACTGCAGCTACCTCTGGGGTGGAGGGCAAACCACCATAACAGCAACCATGTTCAAGAGTGCCAATTTTTCAGGATAAGCCTCATTCCCTTAAAACAGAGGTAAAGAACCTGAGGCCCAGGGGCCAAATGCGGCCTACAACTACTTTTTACTTTGCCCCATTCCAGTTCTTTGATCTGGCCTCTGGATCCAGTTCCCACCTCCAAGCACTGAAAAACTGAGCTCGGGGTAAGGGAGTGGAGAGGAGGGCATGCAGACAAGGGGAGGGGACAGATCCAAGGAATAGATCCATGATCTGGACCCTCATCTTCCCAAATGCACCCATTATTATTTAATGTTTATATGCAGCCCTTGGGGGAGGTCGTGAGAGGGTTCGGGGTGCGGTGTCACCAATACGCTGATGATATTCAGCTGTACCTCTCGTTTTCAACTGACCCAGACCCGGCTGTCTCGTTGCTATCCCAATGTTTGGAGGCCGTGGCGGAATGGATGCGGCAGAACAAACTGAGGCTCAACCCCAACAAGACGGAGATGATGTTGGTGGGGAGAGTGAGGGAGGTGTCGGCCCCCCTGATTGGGGGGGGGGGTTCGCCCTCCTATAGCTCAACAGGTTCGGAGTCTGGGGGTGATACTGGATGCGGATCTCCGCCTGGAGCGGCAGGTGGAGGCAGTCGCTAAGGCTGCCTTCCGCCAGCTGCATCTGGTACGGAGGCTGCGTCCATTTGTCTCCGGCCCGGACCTGGCCTCCCTCATCCATGCCTTCGTCACCTCGAGGCTGGACTACTGCAACGCGCTCTACGTGGGGTTTCCCTTGTGCCTGGTTCGGAGGCTGCAGCTAGTGCAGAATGCGGCGGCTCGGCTCCTTACGGGGACGGGCCGTCGGGAGCACATTACACCGGTGCTCCGAGCTCTGCACTGGTTGCCGATAGCGTGTCGAGCCAGGTTCAAGGTTTTGACGTTGATCTATAAGGCCCTTTACGGTCTGGGCCCCTCGTACCTCAGGGAACGCCTTGCCCTCCGCGCCCCAGAGCAGCTCCTGCGGTCGGCTGGGGGTGCCTTCTTGGGAGGTTCCCCGCGTAAAGCGGGGGCCACAATGGAGAGGGCATTCTCGGTGGCCGTGCCGCGCCTTTGGAATTCGCTCCCGGAGGAAGCTCGCCTGGCCCCAAACCTGTTGATATTCCGGCGGTATTGTAACCTGGCTGTTTGCCCAGGCCTTTGGGGTGGGGGCGGTGGGGGAAGTGGGTTAGGGTTTTTATCTCCCCTACCCTGTTATTGTCTATTGTTTTAATATATCCCGGGGCCCTGTATTTTTGATGTATTTTTAATTGTTTTATATTTGTTTTTATGCATATTTTATTGTTGGAAGCCGCCCCGAGCTGTTTGCAGGAGGGGCGGGGTATAAATTTAAAAATAAAAAAAAATAAAAATAAAAATAATAATTAAAAAAATACCTTCATCTCCTCTCAGAGCTCATACTAAATTTCAAAGCAGCCCCCAGAAAGGTAATGGTTAAGGTTCCCCACCCATTTTAAAACCACCGTTGCTGCTTAGCGAGCATTTCTGTGGGAGAGGGCAGGACCCTTTTTCAGTTGAACGGCTCATATACAATAATCCGCATGGAGGCTCAGCCTCGGAAAGACGAAGGGCTGACGTGGCCAGGTTGGGATTTGAACCCGAGATTTCAAGCAGCCCAACGTGCAGCTCACTAAGCCACCCCCCACCCCCCAGACTCCTGTCTCAGCGCAGACAGTTAATCTGATTTGCTCTGCTGGGGTGGACGTAGGCTGCTTCCTGTGGAGATTGAACAAGCAAATCGGCAGAGCGCTTTGCATGCAACAGGGCTGGCTATTTGGTTTTCCATTTTCCGCAAGAAACTGACACCTATCGAGGATACAGAGGCAGAACCTCCTCCTCCTCCCCCACCCACTGACAGATGAAGTGCTTGTCATCCTACATTTCGGCAGCTCATAATTCCTCAGCCCTCCAAAGAGATGTGCACAAATTGCAGAACTATCAGGGCAGAAAGGTTCCCGATGAGCTACCATTATGTGACAAGCAAATGTTATCTGAACGGAAGAAGGACAAACCGTATTATTTCTCCGCTCTATTTTCAGTCACCCACTCCCTTCTCTTTAACGAACATCACAATTTCTTTGCAGGGGTGGGGAACCTGCCGCACGTGGGGCCAAATGCGTTCCATGACCGTTTTTTATTTGGCCCCTTTCCAATTCTTTGATCTGGCCCTTGGATCCAGTCGCTCCCCTCCACTCAAGCACTGAACAAGCAAACTAAGAGGAAGGGAGAAGAGATATAAAGAGCTGCCTAACTGAGTCAGACCAATGGTCCATCTTAGCCCAGTATTGTCACAACCTGACACGGCAGCAGGGTTTCAGATCTGGCTCTCCAGGGTCTCCAGCAGAGGCCTCACCCAGGCGTGCTACCTAAGACCCTCCAAGATCCCCGGTAGAGGCCTCACTCAGGCGTGCTACCCAAGACCCTCCAAGATCCCCAGTAGAGGCCTCACTCAAGTGTGCTACCCGAGACCCTCCAGGATCCCCGGCAGAGGCCTCACTCAAGTGTGCTACCCGAGATCCTGAATCAGAGAAGCTGGGGATTGAACTTGGGACCTTACACATGCAAAGCATGCTACCTCCTGAACCATGACCCACCCCGTGAGAGCATACACTCAAGAGTAGGGAATGGATCCATAGCATAGATGTATGGGTGTTAATAAATGGTCTGACAGACACCTATTGGGCCGTTTATTAGGCAGACGTGGACCGGTAACATGTGTTCCCCGTCTACGTCCCCCGCACGGCATCCTGCTCACAACCAACGTGCAGATCATGAAGGGAAAAGGCATGAACACATGCTGGCCCCTGAGTCAATATACGTGTGCTGTCAGTTTGGGGTCGGGGGGGGGGGGGTCACGGCTAGGGAAGGCTCCTTCCATGGTTGTGACCCCGCCTCTTTAAGATCCCAGGTCGTCTCCTTCCGCCAGTGGGGACTGCAGTCTGTGCGCAGAGGCTCAGCGCACTGCCCACCAGCCCCATGGGAAGAAGCCTGGCTGGGTTGGCGACTGGCACGCCAAGCCTCCTTTCCACGGCTCGGGGAAGCAGCTGCCTGGCGGGAAGGTGTGGCTCCCTTTCTTCTCAGCTCCTTCCCTCAGGACCCAAGCAGGATGGGCACAGCCCCATGTGTGGGCTATCAGCGTCCTGGACAGGCACCCGCATCCGACTGTTGAGTGCTGACACCCACAGGATGCAGGTGAGTGTTCCATGACACTCACAGCCCACACATGGGACTATCATCCCTTTGTTTAACATCATCCTAGGAGACGGACCTTCCCCTTTCTTTCCTCCTCTTAACCCCCCCCCCCCCAATTCCTATCTGACTCACAGAGCTTGTACTAATTTTGAAAACCACCAGGGGAAGGGAAAGAGTTCCCCTTTCCTGATGTAGAGCAATGGGGATGGCAGTCAGGACTTGTGGATCCTATTCCTTTATCCGAGAGGAGAGTCCATTCTAATAATGGGAGCAAAGGGGCCGGAAGCCAGGATATCAGGGTTTTACTTACGAATGCATTTACCCTAGCTTGGGGTAAATCAATTTCCCCATAGGCATAAATGGGCGACAGCAACCCTTTGCAAAATGCCTTAAGATCCACAGATGAAGCAGGCTAGGAGCTGGAGAGGGGTTATCAGGAGCTTCTAAGTTTGCACACCTGGGTACCCGTGCCCCAGCCCTTTCGAATCAGGTGGTCTCCAGATACCTGCACCCAATGCCTCATTACCTAGTGTCACCCATCTGTACCCAGAGGTGGTGGCATCTTTGGACTCCCTAGATCGGCACCGATTTGGCTTGCATAATCCCCAGAAAGAGGCAGAGCGCACAATGTAGTCTGCTAACAAGTAAGCCACGCCTTTCCTTGAAGTGGAGAAGTCACAGGAAGGCCTGAAGCCTGCAGGCCTCTAGATGAGCGAAACCAGCATCTCACTCCAGAGGGGTTTGCTTTCCACTCTACGCTGATACAGCGCTGGTCCTCCTAGAAATATCTGCCCAGCAATCAGAGAAAACAGGAGCCCTATTTAGCACGGATGGTGGTACCCAACAGGCCACCGTACAAATGGAAGAGACAGTACAGCAGGGGTGGAGAATCTTTTCCCTCCTGGGGGCCATTTTGAAAATTAGTACAAGCTCCAAGGGCCACACAGATGTTGCACTCAGGTCTCCTGTCCTTGTGTGCACGCCTTCATCTCTACTCCCTTCCCCTGAACTCAGTCTTTCAGTGGCTGGATGTAGGATCTGTATCCAAGGGCGAGATCCAGGAACTGGAAAGGGGGGGGGGGGGGGGACACAAAAACTCGCTGGGGGCCGCATTTGGTCTCCGGGGCCTGTGGTTCCCCACCCTGCATTACTGCGTTCTGAAACACCTACGTGGAGAAGACAACACGGACATTTCCTAGCATAAAAGCATAGAACTTTAGAGTTGGAAGGGACCTCAGGGATCACCTGATCTTACCCCCTTCTCCGAGGCAGGATAGCTCATACCTACAGCAGGTGGAGAACAGTCTCTCCTTTTTTCCTCCCAGGGGCCACTTTGAAAATTATAACAAGCTCTGGGGGTTGCACAGGAGTTGGGATGCTTAAGGGGTGCTCTCAGGAAGAGGAAGGTCCAGATGCTAGATTTGTGCCATGGATCTATCTCCTATCCTTGCGTGCAGGCCCTCATCTCTGCTCCCTTCCCCCCAATCTCAGTCTTTCCGTGCTTCGGGGTAGGAGCTGGACCGGGCCTAAATAAAAACTAGGCACAGGCTGCATTTGCCCCCGGGGCCCAAGGTTCCCTAACCCCCCTATGGGGATAAAAGTGTCAGCTGGATGAAGAGCTAGTTGGAAAAGAAGCCCATCTGGAGTGGTGATTAAAGGACCATCCTTGATAGATTGGATATAAATTGACAAAGACTTGGCCACCGTCTTGTATCAGCCCACACAGACTGGTTGTCTGAGACACGTACTGGTCTAGAGATTTCAGTCCTTAAGCTCAGCACAGCAAGCAACCCTTCTGGGATGCGTATGCTATTGCCTGCCCAGAAGGGCCTGCATCTGGTAGAGATATGCGGATGCCAAGGGGCGCTTGGCTAACACTATGACAGCCAGAGAAATTACTATAATGAATCATTTACCTATTTATTAGAGACCAGGCTTGCTGACAGGGAGCTCCATACGGCTAATCAGAGCGAATATAGGAAAATAGGAGGTTCTGAGTGAGACGCAGCTTGAACTGACAGAGAAGGATCCTCACCGTTTTAGCAGCCAACGCTCATTACAGAGATTGCAACTCTCTTCCAAAGCCAGCGGATGCCAGGGGCAGTCATTGCAGACACCAGTGCTGCAGTGTGCCCAAGGCAGGGACAGTTGGACTAGACATCAATAAGATGTGCCGAAGGGGGATGGCTTCAGTCGAGCAGCCGCGATGCAAAACACAAAGGGCCTCTCCCACCCAAAATAAAACCACAGCTTCAAATCCCAACAGGGCCATCCAAAATTGTGTCCACTTCCTTTGAACGCAAGAGATCCTCTGGCGTATTTCATAAAAAGCTTGCCCAGGTACCCCTCTCACCCACTACCATTGCGTGAGGCGCAGACGACTCGTGGAAGGGGGGGGCACATTCAGCGCCCCCCCCCCGATTTTCAGAAACTCTAGAGCCCTGCCCAGCCCCCACTCATGTGCCCACCCCCCCATCAACAGTTACCAGTCACCTATGGTGCGGGGCTGCCTGCAGTCTCTACACCAACAGTGGCTGCATGTTAGCATGAATCAGCTTCCATAACCATCTAGCCCAAAGGTGGGGAATCTCAGGCCCATGGGGCCAAGCGCAGCTTGTTTGCATTTGGCCCCTTTCCAGTTCCTGGACTGGGCCCCTGGATCCAGTTCCTACTCCCAAACACTGAAACACTGAGCTCAGGATACAAAAGCAGAGGTGAGGGCCTGCACCCAAGGACAGATCCATGACCTGGACCCTCCCCTCTAAGCACCCCTGCCCCCAACGTGGCCTTCAGAGCTTGTACTAGCCCAGGGGAGGTTCCCCACCCCTGATCCAGCCCTCTCACCCTCCAGGAGGAGGGGATTCAAAGGGAATACTCACTGTAGTACTAAGCTTTCCACCTGCTAGTAAGTGTTCACCGAATCAGCCTGTGGGCTTTTTTATATTTGTATTTTTTTAAAAGCTCTTTACAGATGAAAAACAGTTTGGTGGTGGTTGTTTTTTTAACAACCCCCCACCCCAATATTATTATTAATGGTGTGGGTTTAAAAGAGGGGAAAAGGCTTGAGAGATTAAACTTCTCAGATCAGCTCCTGCTTGGGTGGAATTTGAGATCTGGGTGGGTGTTGATGGTAAAATCCTCTGAGCAGAGCTAAACTCCTGAGAGAAAGAAAAAGGGGGGAGATAAACCAAATTATGCAAAATGCCCCTGAAATACCTGCTTTATCTCATGTCTTTCCACACCAGAGGATATTAAAATAAATCTATCCCAGGGAAAGAATAAGCTCAGTGTCTTCTCCCTGCATATTTTTGTGAGGGCTAAGGTGAAAGTTTCATACTTCCTTGCGTAGTCTTTCCCCCCTACCCCTGGATCACCACCCTCTCAGGTGTTTTCAGACAAACGCTTCTCCATCATGCATGTTGCAGGGCCACACAGGGGGCATCAATGCGGCCCTGAAACATGCATGATGGGCGGGTGAGGAAGCACTTGTCTAAAAACCCCCTTAGAATCTAGCACTGCCATAGTCCATCCCACAGACAACATTCAGCAGGGCACCTCTATCCCAACACTTTATCACCTACCTCCCCTACAATGGGGGCTACTTGCACCCCCTAACCATTGCTCAAGATTCCCATCCTGAAGTCCCAGTGGGGAGCTGGAACACAGGACACCAGAGATCCTCTTGAGGGACCATCCCAGTGGAAGGAATGCAGGATGAGGGGCCTACCCAGCTGCTTTTGAGGAGGGAGGATTTCCTCTCCACTAGGGACTGAGACCACCGTCTAAAAGGAGGTACCCTACATTATATAGGGCAATTCCATCCTCGAGAAGGCCCAACTACTACAGCCCTAGCACAATCCACACAGAAGGGGTGGAGAGAAACAGGAGGAAGCTGGATGATTGGGGGGGGGGGGGGGAGAGACCCCACAAAGGATCAGCTTTCAGGCTGGAAGTGCAATTAAAAGCATTTTATTTTCTGTACACACACGATTCACCCAATCAGACGCAGATCGACAGAGACACGGGGCATTCCCCCCACTCTACCAAGTCGCAGGACCATTACGAATGGCCACTTTGCATAGGCCAGCCCCTAGAAATCCCCCAATATTTTTATGCCACCATCAGGCGACACCCCTCCAGCCTAGATTGTACAACCCCCCTCCCCAACCAAAGCAGCCCAGCCCCATTCCCTCAAATCACAACAAGCCTCTCTTCAGAAAAGGGAGCCCAGAGATACTACCAACATCTCTAAATCTTAGCATTTAAAAAGAGTTGTTAAAAGAAGGCGACCCAAACCCCCTCCAAACACATACCTGTCTAGCGCAGTCTGGGGTGGCCGCACGCTCATGATTCAACGTTGATCCAAAAAGCCGGGGTCTTTGGATTCCTCGGTTGTGTTTTTATTCAAACTGAGGGGGGGGGACAAAAAAACCCAAACGATTCCCCCCCCCAAAAGAGGAAAACAAATCGATTTCTTTTCGGATCAAGAGCCTGGTAACTCCAGATCCATCGTGTGTTTGTGTCCAAACATAGTCTCGGGTGTGTATTTGCCTTTTTGGGGGGGTGTTTTTCAAAAAATAAATAAGATTTTAAAAGAAATTTTATTTTTATTTTTTTTGCTGCCTCAGAAAAAAAAATTTTAAAGTCTTTTCAAGGTTACAGAGACTGCAAAAAGGAAAAAAAAATCCCCACTGGAATCAAGATAATTTTCCTTCAAAATATTCAAGTCTTAACTGCAAAACAAAGATAAAAAAACCACATCCTTATAATCCAGTTTAACCAGCTGTTCTTCTGTTGGCAAGGAAGAGAGGGAGGAAAAAAAGACACTAAATAAAAATCCCTGGGCTTCAATACTTTTTTAAAAAAAAAAATGGGGGAAAAATTAGATGCCAAATTCTTCCTCTTAATTGGCACTTTTTTAGGATGTCAGCTGGGTTCTTCTATAAAAAAATAAATTAAATTGCAAAAATCATACAATATATACACGGTACGAGTCCAGTTCGGCCCCCACAAAAAAATTAAATAAAAAGGATTTCCTAATATTTTTTATTCTAAACCCACTGTAAGATTCCCCCAAACCGGACAGAATTTCAAACAGCCACAACAAAAATTCAAACCCCAGCTAACACAAACCCAACGTCTGCCTTGCAAGAAACTGCGATGCTTTTTCATTCCTTAAAAAAACCTAGCCAAACTTCTTGATTTCTCCCCCTCTTCAACCTTCTCTCTGAAAGAAAGATTCCCCGTTTTCAGCCTGGAGGTTCCCTTGCTGAATCAGACCCAGGGAAAACACTCTCCATGAAATGAGGAATTCTCTCTTCCTTTATTTCCCCCCCACTCCTTCCTTCCTTCCTTCCCTCCGCCTCCTCTGCCTGGATCTTTACATGGAAAGAAGAGGGGGGGGGGAATACTGCACCAATTATTGTTTGCAAATCTGACTCTCTCAGTCTCTCCTCCTTTTTCTCTCTCACTCCGTTTAGTAGCAGGGAAAACAAGAAAAACCCTCCCCCTTGATCCCTGAATGATTATTATGATTATTCTTGCTAGCCCCTGTAGATCAAACCTGCAGGAACTGCTTCTCTGACCCTCTTTTTCTCCTTCTCTCGCCCTCTCTTTTAGCCTCTTGCAAATGAATTAAATCCTCCCCACACTTGCAGCCCAGGCGAGGCAAAAAGTCTGCCTCCTTCTCTGCCAGAGAGGCCTAGCTGCAGCCCTCAATCCCCAGCTTTTCCCAACCCTGCCTCCCCTCCTCTCTGGAAGCCTGCCCCCTCCTTCCCTCTCTCCTAAACAGAAAGGAAATCCAGGCAAGCGGGAGGGGAAGGAGCCAGGGAAGGTAACAGAGGAGGAGCGCAGCGAGAGGAGGAGGAGAGGGTGGGTGAGGAGGAGAAGGAGGAGCAGCAGCAAGTCTCTCTCTCTCTCCCTCCACTCGGCGGGCTTCTCTGGCTGTTGCTGCTGCGGAGAAGGGAGAGGAGCTGCTATCCCTGTTTGCCCCCCTCCTCCTCCTCCTCCTCTCCTCCTCTCTCCCAGCTAATCCCACCCCCTGCTCTTACTACTTCCCTTCCCCCTCCTCCTTCTGCCGCCCAGGCAAGGCACTGCTCTCTGGCGACAGGGGGGGGATGCTGGGGAGGGGCAGCGGGGGGGAATCCTGTCTCCTGTCCCAGAACTTCCCTGGGGGTTAGCACAAGAGAATTCCCTCCCAACCACCCTGGCTCCAAACAACGCGCATACAGACACCATCCCCAGGGAACGGGGGGCCGGACACAAAGTCATTTCTCACCAAGGCTTCCCTGAATGACTCGTTCAGCTTCCCTTGGGGAAAGGTGCAGAGAATTCACCTGCCCATAACAGCGCCCCCTGGGGGTACCACAGTGATCTCCCGCTTTCCCTCACAGCGCCCCCTGGGGGTACCGCAGTGATCTCCCTCTTTCTCTCACAGCGCCCCCTGGGGGTACCGCAGTGATCTCCCTCTTTCTCTCACAGCGCCCCCTGGGGGTACCACAGTGATCTACCTCTTTCTCTCACAGCTCCCCCTGGGGGTACTGCAGTGATCTCCCTCTTTCACACACAGCGCCCCCTGGGGGTACCGCAGTGATCTCCCTCTTTCCCTCACAGCGCCCCCTGGGGGTACCACAGTGATCTCCCTCTTTCTCTCACAGCGCCCCCTGGGGGTACC
>QEPC01008495.1:2590202-2620566 GCA_003113815.1 Sphenodon punctatus
TGGAATTCCAGGAGTTCAGGGCAAGAAAAGGGTGGCACCAGGGTTTTTCCCATTCCAGAAGCTCAGGCTCTGCAGTTTGCCCTCATGCTGCATTCACAAGGTCTGTCCCCTCCCACTGTTGGGGTCAAGCTGGCCACAATTTCATTCACCTGCAGGATGGCGGGGCACTCCCCATCCGATCAAGGTTTCTTTGCCAGGAAACTGCTAGAATCGTGGTCCAGGGAGCGGGGCCCGACTCAGGATAGCAGGCGCCCCATCATCCCGGATATATTAAGGGCAATTTCGGCAGGTTTAGGGAGGATAGCGGCAGATGGGTTCGAGGCTGCCCTCTTTGATGCGGCCTTTAAATTGGCGTTCTTTGGGGCTTTTCAAGTGTCCGAGTTGGTGGCGGCTTCTAAGAGGGATGGTGCTCACAGTGTAGTTAGCGACAGGGACATAGCATTGAGGGACGAATCTCTGGATCTTAGGCTGCGTATTTTAAAAACCGACCAGCGACAGTAGGGTATTAACATTAAGTTACAGAGGGCCACTGACCCAGAGATATGCCCGGTTACGACAGTGAGTCGGTATATGGCCATATGCCCGTCGATTGCCGGGCCGTTTCTTGTCCACAGGGATGGCACAGCGGTAACTCGCTATCAATTTTCAGCGGTATTGAGGAAGGTGCTGGCGGCAGCGAATTTGTCCGTCCATGCGTTTAGAATTGGGGCAGCATCCCACACGGCGGAGTTGGGGATGTCTGATGGTGAGATAAGGAGGTTGGGTAGATGGAGGTCATCCGCATTCCGCACCTATTCGCGGGGAGCCATGCACTGATCCAGACCCACGTTAACTTGCCCTGTCTTCTTTCAGTTACAGGCCCCTGGATGAAGGATCAACAAAAATTGTTTTGGCTGACGGGGCACAGTATCATTTTCTGGGCTGGACGAGCGGCCGGGAGCTCCCATTGGGGTACACAGCTGGGTCTGGGAGACAGGACAGAGGTAGTTTGGAGGGCCAGGACGGGCATGAGATGGGAACAACTCATGCCGCTCATTCATGAGGCAACCAGGGGGCGGTGCCCCCACATTTTAGTGATCCACCTGGGGGAAAACAACATCCCCCAGATGTCGGGCGTGGAGTTGGTGGTAAGGATGAAGCGGGACTGGGCTGAGATAGCCCGGTTGTTGCTGTCCACTCTCCTGGTCTGGTCTGATATGCTTGAACGAATCACGTGGGCGAACACGGTCCACCCGGGCAAGATGGACCGGGTCTGCCACAAGATCAATAAAGAAATGGGTAAGTTGGTGTCTGAAAACGGGGGAGTGGTCATAGCCCACTCAGACATCCGTTTTTCTAGGCCGGAGTTGTTTCGACCCGACGGAGTGCACTTGTCAGGGGAAGGTTTGAACCTATACCTGGCCGCACTGAAGAGTCAGCTGGCTCAGCTGTGTTGAGGTCGGGGTTGGGGTTACAAACCAACCAAGCAAATTGCTGGAGGTTTGTGTTGGCAAGGGCCCAGGGCATTTGTAAACCTATTGTCATGTATATGTGTGCACGTGCTGCCACGCACGGAGGCACCGGACAAAATAGAGCTGCCTCCGTGCATGGGGGTGCGTGGGGATGGGTAGGGGTACATCCGTCTACACCCTTCCCCCATCCAGAACACATGGACCATGGCGCACACGGACCCCCCTGCCTGTGTAAAAAGGGCCATGGAAAACAATTAGGGTTGCCATCTTTGGACATTTTTTACCTGACACATATTGACCTATGGGAGTCTCAGGTAAAAAACCACTACAGGTGGCAACCCTAAAAACAATGGATCAGTTTAGATGTCCCAGAATCCCCAGGCCAAATTCTGCCATTAACTCCCACCCACGGGCAGCCCTGCTTGCGAATATTGCATTATAACTTGCAATATGATAGTGGGAGAGACACGCCCCGCCCCCCATCCACTAGGTCAACTTTATGTGCCATTTACTCATTTATTATTAATTATTATTATTATTATTATTATTTTATTTACCTAGTGCCAGCAACATGTCTAGTGGTGACCAGTATTGATTTTTGTAAACAATGGAAGTTTCTTCTACTGCTGATACTCAGTTCTCAAATTTTTCCCTCCAGAAAACACAGAAGATCATGGTACTCGGGTCTGAATTTTTGAGTTCTGAGGTTCCGAGGATCAAGATCCAGTACTTGGAAAGTTAGGAAACCTCGACTGAGAGATGGATGCATTTGTGACCAGAATGAACCAGACCTGACCCTAGCTTCTCTGTGCTAGGAAACAAAACTTAGTGCCATATTTGGTAGGGTGGGGGGGTAATGGGAGGAGACAGGTAAGTGATGGACAAGCACAGGACAGTTTTTGATTGGCTGGCAGGGGCAAAATAAAAGTGGCTGTTTGGGTATTTTCCAGTCTCTTTGGTGAATTTGGCTGTGCGCTACACTGCTGCATCTGTAAATATTTCCGTTTGTAGGGGCTGCCTGGCCTGGGCTGTCCATAGGGACAATACTGGGGGTTACTAATAGCCACCCTGCTGTTTTATATATATTATAGAGTGTCAGGAGCCACTCTATAGTTAAAGTGTGTTGCACACTCCATTATAAAGTCTGAACATTCTATTCATTATACAACTGACATGATTAAAGTTAGGATCATGAAATTTGTGGTGAAGGATCACTGAAGTAAGCGATTTACTTTGTCCACATATCAGCCAAATTGGTTTGATAGCAGCTGAGATATCACAGTTTGAAATATTTTGAAGCCTGTTTTTTCAAAAGTTAGACCATCTTGATCTTGGCAGGGTAAAGTGGTTTCGTGTTCATTGGGAGGAGGTGTAAGTCTTTTAGAAAATTCAAGGGGGTTGACAGGGGGTGCCTTCTGGTTTACTTTTTGTAAATCCAGTTAGTAGTTTTTAAGTTATGACATCTTGAAAATTCAATGTTAGTCTATAGAGACCATCCTGAGCGTGGAGTGCTTGCAAAAATTCTATGTGTAATGCAGAGACTGTTTAAAAGCAAATCTGTGCTGGGGAAGTAGTGTATAGGCTACACTGTGCTGTGTAGCCTATACTGTGTAGCCTATACTATGCTGTGTGGCTAATCTGTGCTGTGCTGTTTAAAAGCCTATCTGTGCTGGGGGAAAAGAGGGAACTGCACCTCCCAGGGGGCAGTGTGAGTGACTGGTCAGCCATGTTTGGAGCTGATCTGGTAGGGAGAGGAGGAGAGCAAGGACTGTGGAAGGGAGAGAGCTGAAGGTCATTCTGATTTGATCCCGCACAGCAGGTGAGGCCTCAGCTTGGGGGCCAGGTATGCTGAGATGGCTAAACAACAGAGCTAGCAAACCTTGCAGTGATGTTTGGGGTGACTGATCTTGCCCCTTAAAGCTGCTCAGAACCACAGAGCACATGGATTTCAGTGACAGCTCATCCCCCTCAAAAAATGTGGGGTTTCTGGGTTGCGGCTCCAATGGTGCCCCGTTGGAGGAGTATGGCTGGGGCCAGAGCGCTGGAGTTTGCCTGAGATGGTCCCAGGTGCAGGAAGAGGCCAGAGGTTTATCCTGGAGACAGGGACAGGAGGCTATAGGCGGGATGGAATCAATCTTCTTTCAGTGCTTCTCCCTCTGACTTTCCCAACCCCAAGTGGGTGCTCTGAGTTGATACAGTGGGCGTTCTGCAGGAGGGGGGCAGGGAGATGGTGGGGTCCGGTGCAGAGCAGCCCTGTGGGGCAGAGTGGCAAGTGTAGTCCTCTTGGGAGGACTCTAAGAGCGAGCCTCAGTCAAGGGAGGGAAATCCTATGGGGGAGTAAGGAGGGAGGGAGCATATGCAAAGGGAGAGAGTAGGGGCAGAGCCTCTGTAAATAGCTTCCACAGTGGAAGGCATGCACAGGGGGAACACTTTACAGGGAGCAGCTTTATTTGGGATACAAAATATGGAACCCAGTACAGGGGGAGGTCTGCAGAGTGGGCAACATTGTGCAAGAAAGGGAGCCCTGTATAACAAGGAGTAAAGTAGTGGAGTCTTGTCGAGACAGAGAGGTGCAGAATAATGGCCATAATTGTGCTGGGGGAGAGCCCTGAACAGAGGAGAACTGAGTGAGAGCTTTGTACAGGGAGAGGGCTGCAGGAAGGGCAGCATTATGTCAGGTGGAGAGTCCTGTACATGGGCACAGAAGAGTCAGGGAGCCCTGTACAAGGAGTGTCCTGTACAGGGGGAGGCCCTTATAGAAAGCAGAATGGCCAGTGTAGCACAAGGAAAAGAGCTCTGACAGTGGGGAGTAGAGTGGAAGACTCCTGTACAAGTTATGAGCTAGAGAGATCATAGAGAGCAGTTTTTGGAAGTTTGCAATGCTTAAATGGAACCAAAGTTCTATTAGTAAAGCAGGGAGCTACCAGTAAAAATCCAGCTTTGCCTTGCTTGCTATTTGAAGGAAGTAACAACCTTCTAAACTGAAGGGAGCAGCTCTTCCATTAGCCTAGCCTCCCTAAACCCTGCTCCCATAGTGGTTATGCTGCTCAGCATTCTACTGTGTGTTACCACGTGACCCTTTTCCACGCATGATCACGGGGGCGGGGTGGTCCCGATGATCAGGCTAAGTCTCCAATTTTGGGGACTTACTCTTTTTCAACTGCCTAGGGTGCACGTGCATTAGGGATTTGGTCTGAGGACGTGGCATGCTACAACCCGTTGGCCTCACCTCCAAGAAACGTAACGGAGACAAGAAATGCCCCCTGCGGACTGGGCCAGGTAGACGAAACTCAACATATTCTGTTGAATTGTCTCTATGTAGAGGGAATAAAACAGTCCTGGCTCAGCAAACTACTAAAGTATAGAAGGTATTGGGCCTCTACTTGCAAATTGGAATTTATTTAGTGCAGTCTGCTCCTTGTGACCTTGAAGTGGCTGCTACGTATTTACACCTGGTCATTGAAACAAGGCAAAAATTGGAACATTTACCTAGGGAATAATTAATTGTAACCCTGATGACCTTGTATTTTCATAAGGAATGGTATGCCCAGGTGTATTTGTATTCGTACTTTGTTTGTAATATGATAATTACTATTTATGTTTTTATAGAGGATGGTTACTTATTTTTATTCTATTTTTATGTCTTATTTTATATTGTTGGTTTATAAGAAGTGTTTTATTTAAATTTTTATGTTTTGCTATGGTGTTATGGCTATAGCGAAAGCTTTGCCTAATAAAATTATGATGATGACAAAAAATGTTTCAAAGCAAGAGGGGATATTTATTTTACAGGACACACACACAAACAGTGCTGCCTAGCATGGACTGGCATTCACAGGGTTAAACTTTGGATAGTGTAGGGATAGATTTCAGGTTCTGGAAAAGAAATAGTAAGTCCAAGGTCAGGGACAAGAAAGAGAAAGGGAGAGAGGGGAGGAGGTGAAAATATTTAAGTAGCGGGGGCGCACTGGGCATGCGCGGAGGGTAGCCGCACCGGGGAACGACTCCGTCCCTCCCCGCGCTAAAAAAACTAAAAAAAAAACGTGGTTCCCGGCTGCAGAGAAATCTCAGACACCTCCTCAATGAGTGGAAGGTTCCGCCACAAGTCACAACTAAAAAGGCAGGGGATCAGCAACTCGATTCAAGCCTTCTGTAAGGTGAAAGGAAGGGCCCCCCTGCTGCAAATCACGGAGACAGGCAAGATGGCGGAGAAGCGGGAAAACGTTGCACTCGAAAGGGAGGAGGTGGAGGGAGATGCTATTCCCTATTTAATTAATCTAACTAAAATGCTTAAGCAGCAAGATGAGGTGGCCAAAGCTGACAGAGTCTCTATAAAGGAGGGGCTGGAGAAGGTAATTGCTGTTACTGATACTATGAATAAAAAAATTGACTCTATGGTGCAGAAGGTCTCTGAGGTAGAAACCAGACTTGGCTTGCAAGAAGAGGTTGCAGAGAAACACGGGGGCCAAATCAAAAAAATGGAAAGCCATGTATCCAACCTTCTCTATAAAATTGAAGACTTAGAGAACAGGAGTAGGAGAAATAATATCAAAATCATTGGGGTGCCAGAACAAGAAGGCTCTGTGGTGAGGCAGGAGCTGGTGGCTGACATTTTAAAACAGGCCTTCCCTGCCAATCCTGAACTACACAATATTGAAATTGAGAGGGCCCATCGAGCCCTTAGACCCAAGCCACGTGAACAAGACCCTCCACGAGCCGTAATATTCAAGTGTTTGAGATTTGCAGACAAAGAAGCAATACTGGCCACGGTCAGGAAAACCAGAGATCTCAAATACAAAGGGAATTTTTTTTTTTTTTTACCAAGACCTTGCCACAGAGACGCTTAATAAAAGAAGAGAATGGAAAGAATATTTATCTCTGTTTTACAAAAATGGCCTGAAGGTCCGGCTCCTGTTTCCAGCTAAGTTTGCCTTTTACTATAAAGACAGGCTTCGTGTCTTTGCTCAAGTTTCTCAACTGGAAACATACATGAAAACAGCTATGTCTGAGCTGCCTTTGACACAGCCAAAAGTTGGAGGAGACTAATTTTGCTCTTATTCCTACAAAGATCATACGCCTAATGCTAGAAGGGCAAGTTACCACTAAGTAGAATAAAGAGTTAACAAGGTCAAACAGGCAAGTTCTGAAGGGATGACAGATGTTTGCTGATCCCAAGCTGAATCTTATGGTTTCCAAGTAAACTCTATAAGTAAGAGGTGATTCATTGCAGAGTTAGCCATATCTATTGACATAAGTTAAAATCAAAATTGTGTATTCTGGAATAATTGTATAGGACTACGTTCCAACCATAGAAAAAGTTTGTCACTATGGTAGTCTACATAACAAGTGAATGGGTAAGACAGAATATAATGAGTTTAAGAGGGGGGTTTAATGCAGCAGTGTTTATCATATACAAATGCATAAGACAGAGTAAAATCTCTGTGCATAGGAATAGTTGGAAAAGTCTGCATTTCAAATATAGTAATGGTTTGCTGTTATAATTAGTAGCTTATTGAGATAATGACTAAGTCAGAACACAATGATCATAAGTAAGTAGTGGAAGGCAATAAATAGTGCCATATATAAATGCATAAGATAAAAACAGGACTCAGAACACAGGGATGATAGTAAAAGATCACATCCCTATTGCTGTAAATGTTTGTCCTCTCAGATGCTAATTTTTATAAGTTAAAGGTTAAGACAGGTTATACTGTTCACTAATTGGGAATAAGGTTTGGAACCTTAAGAATTTGCAACTCTTCAACAATTTTAACTACTGCCAGAAGATGGCGGAGTTGGTTAACAATTTGATGACAGGAAGGCAGAAATGAGGTGGAAAAGGTGTCACAATATAACTCAATACATAGTTGGAATGGGAACACAATAAATGAACTCTAGATATAAGTAAAGTGCCCGGAGGGAAGGGAGGAGAGTACCATAAGGTGCAGGACCAGTGGAAACCCCACAGCAGAGAACGAGTCTCTGCTGTAGCCCAAGTTGGGTCTGGTGCTATTTGTTTAGCACAGTTTCAATGTTGTTCTTTTTTGTACTAATTGTTGTTTCTTGTTTTGTTTTGTGGATACACTCTGTGCTGCTCCAAGGGGACAAGGATGTGTTCTGTCATGGAACTAAACCTGGAACAAGTCTCAAGAAACTTGAACTCGAGCTGATGTTAAATGCCCCGATTAAAAATAAGAAATATATAGAGCCCTCAAAAATTACAGAGAAAGGGAAGGTTATAATACTTCAGATGAGGGGGCCACCGAGGATAGGGCCAAATCATATGCACACAAGTTCAAGGGGGAAAATAATAATAATAAAAAACCCAGACCCATGGCAGAACTAAGTATACGCTCAATTAATGTGAAGGGACTAAATAACCCCATAAAACGGAAAAAGTTTTGGCAGTTTGCTGGGCAGAGGGGCCCTGATATTCTGGTGGCGCAAGAAACACATCTTCTCAGTAAAGATAATTTTAGAATCCGAAACAAAAACTATAATAAAATCTACTTTGCTAATGCAACACAAAAAAAGGCGGGAGTCCTGATTGCGATCTCTAACTCCCTGGATTTCACCTTGCGTAAAAAAATTAGCGATAAAGAAGGTAGATGGATTATAATGACTGGGGAAATTCAGGGACATACACACACGATAGTGGGGGTATACGCCCCAAACAAAAATACCTATATATACTTTAAAGATATAATACCCTTAATTCAAAAGGAAAAAAAGGGTAAACTTATTCTCTGTGGCGATTTCAACACCCCCCTATCACCACTGGACAAATCAAATGACAAGCTGTTGAAAAACAGTCACAAAAAAATAATAGCTCTGTTTGAACAGGAAAACTTAATTAGTGTGTGGAGAACCCAAAATCCTGGCCGTAGGGAATACTTTTATTCTAACAAACACATGACTTTTTCTTTAATTGATCACATCGTAATTGAGAAGGGAGAATATAATTCTGACATTCGTACTGAAATCTTACAAACAACCTTTACTGATCATCATGCTATTTGGTGTAAATTTGGTAAAAGCACTCACAAAAAAGAAACAAACAGTAGATGGAGACTAAATAAATCGATTTTATTGGACCCAATAATCAAAGAAAATATACAGAAAGAGATTGAGGAATATTTTTAAAATAACACTAGTGGGGAAGTCTCTCCAATTATGATTTGGGACGCTATGAAGGCGGTGATCCGTGGTTCTTACGTCTCGGCTGCAGCCTATAAGTGGAGAAAAAAAAAAAAAGAAATAAAAGAACTTCAACTGCAATTATCCGCCCTACAAGAAATACAAAAGGTCAGACCTAAAAAATCCAGAGGTAAAAAGACAACCGAGATCAGAGGCTTCATAGAGGCCCTGAGCTCAGAACAAATAATTAAAAAACTGAGATATACGAAACAATTTTATTTCTCCAAAGCTAACAAAACTGATAAAACCCTGGCCTGGCTGGTTAAGAAAAAGAGAGATAGAAATACTATCTCTCATATTAGAGATGACACGGGCAAGGTGAATTTGACAGATAACGATATAAAACATAGGTTTCTTCAATTCTACACAGAACTTTATCAATCTACCAACCCCCTGCTAGACCATATAGAAAATTTCTTGGGTGAACTTAAAGTACCCCGACTGACTAAGACCCAGAGGGACTACTTAAATCCTCCAATAACGCAGGAAGAAATTAGGGCCACAATCAAAGAGCTCCCCAATGATAAGGCTCCGGGGCCTGACGGGTTCCCTTTTGAATTCTATAAATTATATAGTAATGAAATTGCCCCTGCTCTGGAAGAAATCTTTCAACACTTAATCAAAGGGGAAAGCCTTCCCCCTTCTTTCTATGAGGCTAACATTGCGTTATGCCATAAAAGCGACAAGAGCAAAGAGGAATGCTCCGGATATAGGCCCATCTCTCTTCTGAATTCGGAATCTAAGATTTTCACAAAAATCTTAGCTAATAGACTACAATTTTGCATCAGAGACCTGATCTCCCCAGATCACACTGGTTTCATACACAATAGAATGGGCATAGATAATATCAGGAAAGTTATAAATGTAATGTTTAAAATTCAGTCAGACAAAACTCCGGCAGCGGTTATTTCCTTAGATGCGGACAAGGTCTTTGACCGCCTAGAATATAATTTTCTGATCAAAACGATGGAAAAGATGGGATTTCAAGGGAATTTTCTAAATTGGGTTAAACTTATACAAAAAACCCCAAACTCTAAAATTATAGCCAATGGTGCCCTTACCGATAAGTTTTCACTACAGAGGGGAACTCGTCAGGGATGCCCACTCTCTCCTCTGCTCTTCAACATAGGGCTGGAACCGCTTGCTTTAGCTATAAAACAAAATGCTAAGATCTCTGGCGTAACAGTAGGGACACAACAATGGAAGATTACGCAGACGATACGATGCTGTTTTTGACCAACCTGGAACAGTCGATTCCGGAGACGGTTGCACTATTGGAGAGATTCGGTAAAGTATCGGGCTTTAAGGTTAATATAACTAAATCCCAAATGTTCCTATTACAGGATCAAAAAATGACTGAGGAAGAACATGACCGTGCCACCCCGTTTCAAGTTAACAAATCAACTTTGAAATACTTAGGCATTAACTTATCTAGGAACACAGCAGACTTATACAAAAATAATTTCGTCCCTTTATTGGAGAAAATGATAAATCTAAGCTCCCCTTGGAAAGGAGTCGGCTGTTCATGAATGGGCAAACTAAATTTAATTAAAATGATACTGATTCCCAAAATATTATATACACTAATTGCCCTCCCTATTCATATACCAGATAATTTAAAAAAAACACCCTGAATAAAATTATAAATGAGGTCATCTGGAACAAATGCAAGACTCGCATCAGACGATCCATACTGCACACCCCAGTGGAACTGGGAGGCCTGAACTTGCCTAATGTCAAGTACTATTATTGGGCTTCGGCTATCCGTGGAATTAAATTGTGGTATGAGAATGCCAGTGAACCCGCATGGGTGGAATTAGAAAAGCAAGCTATAAGCCCGTTCACTTTTTAAAATATACTCACAGGCGACCAGTCCAAAAATGTGCCAAACGTGAAAATTTGGCACCACCCGTTTCTAGGTACTGCTGTCAACATTTGGAAGAGGTGTCAACACAAACTAGAGTTGGTACAGGGCAAATTTCCATACAAACAAGTAAATTGTGAGGTCCTTTCCTTAAATAAGAAGGAGAGGGAAGCAATGGAGCGGTGGGTAAGGAAAGGTGTATGGCAGGCTAGACATTTCTTCGTGGGTGAAGACATAATTACCTATGACACACTGCAAACTAAATGCGAAGAACCAGTAGATAAGTGGCTATACCTAAAAATACATAGTTACCTCTCACGCCCAGCAAATAAAGTGCATTTCACTAGGCCCCCTCATGCCCTGGAAGCTGAATTATTTAACTTCACACCACAGCACAAGGTGATCTCTAGGTTATATCGAGTTATACGTAATATATTCCATCTCCCAGATGCTGGATACCTAGAAAAATGGGCCGATGACCTAGGCATAGTATTTACTAAGGAATTAATGATGCAGACATGGACACATACACAAAAATGTGCTAAATCTCTCTTGGTCAAAGAGCCCCAGATAAAATTACTCCTCAGATTTTACCTAACGCCGTTAGCCATTCACAAGACTAATAGGGAGTATAGTGATATGTGCTGGAGGGGATGCAGGCAGGTGGGTTCTTATATTCATCATTGGTGGGAGTGTGTGATTGTCCAAAAGTTTTGGGAAGACATCTGGAACCAGGTGGAGAAACACACACTTCTCCAGGTGCCATTCTCTCCTCAGGTTGCATTGCTGGGCCTGTGGCCCAAGCATCTAGATAAAAAAACTAATGTGCCAGCATGTAAAGTGCTATTTCTGGTTGCCATACATTGCATTGTCAGCAAATGGAAGGACCCTCGAGATCGGACTGGCTCCACAGAGTATGGTACGTTCTAACAATGGACAGGATCGCTGCCGGAATTCATGATAAACTTGAGGACTTTTATACAACATGGACTCCAGGTTGGAACCTGATTACAGAACACATCGAAGTCGAAAAGGCTGACCTCACCATCAACTTACAATCTATCTAAACGCCTTTTATTTCAGAACTAAGGCCAAGAGAATAATTATAACGAGCATGTCAGAGTGGTCGTATATTTTTCTTTTTTGTTATTGTTGCATTATTTTATTTCTTTTTTGTCGCTTCTTTTTCCTTTACCTTTGTACTTATGTAAACTTGTGTTTTCTTAATAAAAATATGAACTAAAAAAAAAATTAAAAAAAATTTAAGTAGCAAGAAGTAGGGATGGGCGAATGCGGCTCAGATGTTCGGAGTTCGGACCGAACTCGGGCTGTTCAGACGTGCGAACTGTACGTCCGAACCAAACTCTCAAATGACCGAACAGTTCGGTCATGTTCTGATGAGTTCGGGGGCAGGAAAAACGTCTTTTCAGGGCCAAAAATTAGGTTTCGGTTGCGCTATTTTTGACCGGCCAAGTTCAGCCAACCCGAACTTGGCTGAACCGAACCATCGAACCCGAACTCGGGTTTTGAAGTGAATGACTGAACATCTGAACCGCATTCTGTTTACCCATCCCTAG
Source organism: Sphenodon punctatus (assembly GCA_003113815.1). Classification (NCBI taxonomy): domain Eukaryota; kingdom Metazoa; phylum Chordata; class Lepidosauria; order Sphenodontia; family Sphenodontidae; genus Sphenodon; species Sphenodon punctatus. The sequence goes on from QEPC01008495.1 coordinate 2,602,292, forward strand.
CAAGAAGGGAGTTGGAGTTTAAAGCCTTGAGTTTGGAGTGAACAGAGAAAAAAAGAGGGAGAAAGAATAGGATGATTTGAGTAAAGTGAAAAAGAGATTACCTCTCCTTTGCCTGTTGTGAGGGGACGGGTGAGCCCCAGCGATCCTGCAGTAGGTCGGAAGTGATCAGGGGGAGACTTAGGCCTGGGAGACCCTTGGGGCAGACTTGCACAGGAGACCCATGTGTGTCCACATCCAAAAGCAACTCAGCTCCACAATAGGAAGCTCAGGTCACTTGTAAGGACCAGGGGACAAAGCCACACAAAAACTCACAATGGGAGTTGGGATACTAGAAAGAAGCTTCCTGGGTGGGTGCTGGGGTCCCCAGGACTAGACAAAGGCTCGCAATAGGTGTTTGGAATGGGGTCTTTCCAGGTGAGTCTTGGGAGACAGGAAAAGTGATGTTTTTGGATAAACATCAGGTTGGGCGGAGGGGCAGGAAAGAAGCTTGCTCCTCGGCAACTTTCCAAGTGAGGTCTGATGGCTCATTCAGGTTACAAGACTCTTCATATTCTTAGCCAGGGAATATTGCTAGGCAGGAGGATCCCATCTCTGGATTTTACACACAAGAGGGAGTTGCCTGGCATCTCAGTTGCTCCATTTCCTTTAAGTACCGGCTTCTCCTGTTCTTTTCCTAAGCTGGTCGTTTTGCATAGGGCTAGTGTCCTTCAAGGAATCTCGGAGAAGCCAACTTTTGCCCTCTCTCTCTCTCTCTTTTGTTTTTTCACATGGGGTTCCACCACCTCTCTCCACGTGCCCAAAAGGGGTTGCCTGACTCGTCACAATTCCCTCCATCAGGGGTGTGGCTGAGTTCTCAGCCACTGCCTCCACATCATTAATAGCGAGAGAGCTCGGCGGTCCTCCAGCTGCTGCACTCTGGCCACACTGCGTTTTACCAAACACTAGGCTAGCCCTAACATGCTAAACACTAATCCAGCCTGGAATAATACGATCAAAACGATCGGATGGAGCATAATATTAAACACTCCAGTTGCCTGGGAGCTCCAGCACAGCAAAGTTTCCCACCATACATGCTGGCCTGCGTTTTTTACTGCAGTGGTAATTTTGGAGATGGCCTTTTTGTTGCGTTGCACTGTCAAGGAGGCTGATTTCCCTAATCTCTCAATTTTATACAACTCTTTCTGGAGGGAAGGATGGGGAGGAGGGTTTTGAGAAAAGGAAGTCCCATCCCCAGAGAGACAGGATAAACAGACTGACACAAAGAGGGGTACAATTCCATATGTTGAGCCATCCAGACTGGCCCTTGATAAGTAAAGTCACAACCCATCACAGAGACATTACAAAAGCACCGATTAAGAAGGGGAATCATAGGCTGAATTTTTGTTCCATTAACAATCACATCATTACGTATGGTTCTAATACCCCCCCCCCCTTTCCCTATATATACTACTACGGATTCAAATTCCCTCATCATTTCAAAAGAACATAAAGAATAATTCCCGGGACAACTGGGTATACCTGCAGTACATTTGCGGCTGCAACTGTCATCATAAACAATTTGAATTGATTGTGGGCGGAATCATAATGGACATTCACTAATTTCCGCCATTCTTGGAGGTCATTTTCTCCTTTCGTCAATTTTGCTCTTATTAAATTGATTAATTCCATGGGGCTAGGTCCCTCTTTTGATTGCCTGATCATTCCCAAGGCTACTTTTTGAACTAAGCTTTGCCAATGATATGTTGTTTTGTAAAGACTATTCCAGAGATTAGGAGCAATTCATCTTTTTCCAAAATCATTTCCCAAGTAGGTGGAATCTTGCTAATAGCTGCCTGTCCCTCTGCTAACTTAGAAAATGATCTCATGATAGGGGCATCTAGTCCCCCCAAATCCTTGGTGACATAAGACACTTTATTCATCAGCACTTCAATATTTGCTGCGTCTATAAAAGAAGCTCCTGTTCCAGTTGTCCCCAACCAATCTGTGTGTTAACCCAGGCCTAGCCCTGGTTTTAGGGGTCAAGCGTTGCCACATGGCAACCCACTTGGCCTACCCTTGTTGGCTAACTTTAAGGAAAAGGGCACACCTGGGCACTGTCTGTGACATATTCATACCGTCTAGACCAACCTGGATTTCCTTCAGGGAGACTTAAGGATTTAAAAGTATCTTCTCAGGCTGATCTAGTTTAAGGATGTGCGAGCCTATGACTGGGGCTTTTAATTATTTTCATGGCATCACAGGTCCCTGAGTCTCTGTCTTTTTTTTTTTAAAATTTCTTTATTTTTAAATTTTATCCTTTAACATATTAAGATTGTTACATTTATTTTTCTGTACTTCAACTTGTGTGTTTGTACCCTCCCTCCTCCCACGCCCACCCCCCCATCAACTCGCGTGTTAATTGTCCTTTGATCCTTCTATCTTCTTTCACTCTTTTTCGCTAGTGTTGTTTTATTCACAATAAAAAGTCAAACAAATAAGTTCTTTGGTCTTCCTCGGTTATTGGTTTCTGCATCTGTTCCAGACACTGGAACCATTTGGCGTTAAAGTCTTTCGTCTTGTCTTTGATGGTTGCCATAGCTTTTTCCATGGAGAAAAGATACCACAAGTTGTTCATCCATGTCTGGGTACCTGGAACTCGTTCCTCAATCCAATACTGCAGTATTGCTTTCAACGCTGCAGCTATCATAGTGGTACATATAGGTTTCTTACTTTTTAACAGAGGTACTGGAGGATACAGCCCCAGCAAAGCTATCTCAGGTCTAAATGGTATTGTCCCCTTAATTATGCTCTGCATGTAATCCCATACCATTGACCAGAAACCTTTTATCTTGGGGCAATTCCACCACATGTGTAAGTACGTCGCTTTTTGTCCACACCCCCTTAAACACTTGTCTGTACCTTTCCTTCTAATTTTATATAATCTGTTTGGATCTAGATAGTAAAACATAATGGTTTTGATGACCGGTTCACGGACCTCTAGTGAGCCTGAACACTCCCTCATGTGCGTCTTAACTTCCTCTTTTTGCTTTTCCTCCCATTTTTCTCCCAGGAGTTTTTCCCATTTATTTATGTAACCTGGATCCTCCTTATACCATTCTTCCTGCAATGCTCTATATACTCTTGCAACAATCCCTTTATTCGTTCCCTTGGAGAACAACTCTCTTTCTATTTTCTTATGTGACCTAGTATAGTGCGAAGTTAGCTTCACTTGTTTGATTTCTCCTCTCAATTGATAATACTGGAATTTGTCAATTGTCTGCTGTGTTAACTCTTGCACATCTTCAAATGACATAAACTGATCTCCTCTGAACAACTGTGATATTTTAAGAATTGACTTATCTTTTAATTGTTTCCTCAACTTTATTGCTATCCCATGTTTTGTCATCCTTTCATTATCTAGCAGTGATTCCGGCATGGCTGTGTTGTGCATACCTGCCCTCCGTTTTACCTCTGCCCATGCTGTCAGGACTTCCCCTGCAAAGGGGTGTTGCTTCCACCCAGCTTCCTCTTTTCCCCCATTATCATATACTATATACTCAAATTTGTTAACTTTTAGTATCTCTTTCTCCAGATTTACCCAATGCGTGTCTTTCTGTGGGGTACTCCAATCTTTAATTGCTCTAAGGGTAGCTGCTTTATGATAAAGGACTATATTTGGCATATTTACCCCGCCTTTTTCTCTTGGTCTCTGTAGGGTCTCTTTTTTAATTCTCGCTTTCTTCTTGTTCCAGATGAAGTCCATCATAATCCTATCATGTATTTGACCAAATTCTTTGGGTATTTTGATAGGAAGGGCTATAATCCTATATAATATCTTAGGCAGCAGTTTCATTTTGTACAGATTAATTCTGCCTAACCATGAAGCTGTGATGTTTTTCCATTTATCCATCTCCTTCTTAATTTGTGATAGGGCTTCTAAATAATTTTCCCTATAAAGATCCTTTGGATCCCTTGTTAACTGTATTCCTAGATATTTGAATTTGTCCTTTGTCTCCGTGAACGGTTGTATTTCTTTGATCTGCTGATGTATTCTACTGTTTGGGGCATAAATCATGGCAATGGATTTTTGAATATTTATTTTGTATCCTGACACCTGGCTGTATTCTGCTATTAGTTTTAGTAGTTCTGGGATCGATTTTTCTGGTTCTGTTAGGTACAACAGCATGTCATCTGCAAAGAGTGCGACTTTTGTCTCTAGTTTTCCTATCCGTACCCCTCTGATTCTATCATTTTGGCGTATGGCGCTTGCTAGTGGCTCTAATGTCACATCAAAGAGTAACGGTGACAAAGGACAACCCTGCCTTGTGCCTCTGGTCAAATTGAATTGCCTGGTGCTTTGTCCATTTATCCCCAATCTGGCTCTGGGTCTTTGGTAGATGGCTGACAACCATTTACAGTAATTCCCCTCTATCCCTACTTTCTCCAAGATCTGCTGGGTGCTTTGCATTTCCAGACGATCAAAAGCTTTCTCCGCGTCAGCCGAAATAATTATTGCTGGAGTTTTATTCTTGTTTAAGTGGTGCATTATATTTACTGTTTTCCTTATATTATCAGAACCTGTTCTGTTGGGTATAAATCCCACCTGGTCCTGGTGCACAATTGTACCAATCAACCCTGCCAACCTGTTTGCTAGTGTCTTCGTAAAAATTTTGAAGTCCAGGTTTAACAGCGATATTGGTCTATAGCTAGCACATAGGGAAGGATCCTTATCTGGCTTAGGTATAAGTATTATTTGTGCATCATAGAATGAGTCCGGTAAAGCCTCTTCCTCTATTATAGCATTGTACACTTTTACCAGGTATGGGGCTATGATCCCTTTAAATTTATGAAAAAATTCTGACGGGTAACCATCCGGACCCGGTGTTTTATTTCTTGCTAAACCTTTAATGGTGTTATTTATCTCTTTTTCCGTGAAAGGTGCGTTGAGGTATTTTACTTGTGCCTGGTTGAGCTTTGGCATACTTATTTTGTTGAGAAACTCCTTTATTTTCTCGGGCTTTGGCTTCTCTGTCTGATATAGTTTCTCATAAAACCTCACAAAGGAGTCTTTTATCTGCTCAGACTCAGTACATAGCTCCCCCTGGTGGTTTTTTATGCTAGTTATAACTCCCTTATTCTTTTTTATTTGTACCATCCTAGCAAGTGCTCTCCCTGCCTTGTTTCCCTGATCGAAATAAAAGCATTTTATATTCTTCAGCTGTCTAATTGTGTTTTGTTTCTCTATGGCGTCAATTTCCCCTCTGATTTGTGTGATCTCGCTTCTTACTTTGGGGCAGTTCCTGGTCTTCGCTTTAGTCTCAGCTGCCATTAGCTCTTGATATAGCTCTCTGAGCCTCATTTTCCTTTGTTTATTTATGTTTGCCTTAATTGCAATTAACCTACCTCTAATCACCGCCTTTGCTGCTTCCCATAATGTAAAAATGGACTCCACTGAACCCTCATTCAGCTCAAAGAAGGTTTTTATCTCTTCTTGAATTTGGGCCACTGCCTCCGGGTTAGCTAACATCGCCCCATCTAGCTTCCAAGTTTGATTTTGGCTTTTCTCTGTCTTACCCCATTCCCATCTTGTTATTATTGCATAATGATCCGACACTACCAGAGGAAGTATCATGCATTGTTTTAGTGCTTGAAGTTCCGATTTACCTACCCAGCATTGATCTATACGGGAAAAGGTTCCGTGCACTGCTGAGAAAAATGTGTAGTCTTTTACTTGTTTATTCAGGGCTCTCCAGCCATCCACCAGACCCAGGTTTGCCAGATCTTTTGCTATCTCTAACTGCCACGCTGCTATCTTTGCCCTTCCTGAAGTGTCTGCTTCTGAGAAATAAGTGTTAAAATCCCCTTGAACTAGTAGTGTTCCCTCTGCCTCCTCGGTTATGCATTTCAATATCTCCTTCCAGAACTGCTTTTTATTCTCATTTGGTGCATATACGTTCACCAATGCCATTTTTCTCCCCTGTATTTCCACGTTCACAATTAGATATCTACCTTCCTGGTCCCTGATTATCTTGTTGATTTTTGGCTCTAGCTCCTCTCTTATTCCTATCAAAACCCCTGCTTTTTTCCTTGGTCCACATGCTGCTACTATCCTCCCTACGTTATTTGTTGCAAATCTCTTTAGGTCTTTTTTTAGCAAATGGGTCTCCTGTAGGAAGTATATATCTACCTTCTGGTCTTTTAAAATATTCTTTATCCTTTTCCTTTTAACTGGGTGGTTTAACCCCCTTACATTTAAGGTGATTGTTTTTAACTGTGATACCATAGGACCACCCCTGTTCTTCTGAGTTACCTAGCTAAGAGCTTATGAATTTCTACTGTTGTTGATGTCCCCCCACACCTCCTCGTACCCCTTTCCCCTTCCCCTGTTTCTTTTCTTCCCCCTCTTTCTTTTCTCTCCCCCAACCTCTTCTCCTCCCTGCCCGCCTGGAGTGTTTTATCTCTTACTCCTACTCTGCAAAACCTTTTGCTTTTCCTTGATTTTAGACATTTTTTCCCTCAGCTCCTCCAGAAGATAGTTTTCTTGTTTTTACCCCTTATTCCCTCCACCCCGAGAGTAACTTTCATGTTTGTGTTTTTTGAAACCCCTTTATAGGAAGGTGTATCTTCCCTTTAACTTGTATAACATGTTAACTGACCCTTAACCTTTAAACACTTCAATTTAAACCACATTTTTTAACATATAACTTGTAACTTGAACAGTGATGCCCAGCTGACATACCAGCCTTCCTTCTCCCCCTCCTTTTTCTGTTTTCCAACCTCTATTTTCTTCTCACCCTCTCCTTTATATCTGCAGGCCCTAATTTTTCTCTCTTTCTTTCAGGCCCTTGCTTTATGTCTCTGCAAGAATGTCTCCAGCTCCTCTGGATCTTCAAAAAATTTTCTTCTGTTGTCCAACCAAATTGTCATCTTGGCTGGGAAGCGTACTTGAGGTTTCAGGCCCATTTGTTGTAACTTCATGTAGTATTTCGCCCATTTCTTTCTTTTTTGCGTGGTTTCATAAGCATAATCTGGGTAGATCCTAATGTTTTTGCCTTTAAATTGTAGTTGTTGTTTCCCTCTAGCCAAACTTAAGATTTGTTCCTTATCTTTAAAACGTAGGAATTTTATAATTATTGTTCGTGGCTGTTCATTTTCTTTGGGCTTAGGGCGCAGTGCTCGATGAGCCCGTTCTATTTCTAGCGGAGGTTCAAACTTTTCCCCTGGAAAATTTTCTTTGAGGAGTTGCTCTATTAGGGCTTCCATCCCATCTGTCTCTTCCCCCTCTGGAACCCCTACAATTCTCAGATTGGAGCGTCTGGACCTGTTTTCCATATCTTCCACTCTATCTTTTAGGGTTTGGACTGTTTTTTGTGTGCAGGCTAGCTCATTTTCGTGATTCACCGCCTGATCCTCTGCCCTTGTCATTCTGTCTTCTAAGGCCTGTACATTCCTTGTCAGATTTTCCAGTTTGGTGTTTGTTTCCTCTGTTACTTGTTGAACTTTACTTATTTTATTAAATAATTTGTCTCTGTGCCCGTTTGCCTTTTGTAGTTCTGCTTTTATTTCGTTTCTAACATCTTCTATGAGGCTCTGTATTGTCTGAAGGCCCCTTCCTCCCTCCTGCATGGCCTCCTCCCTGCCTCGTTGCTCTGCACCGGCCGCCATTTTGCCTTCCCCCTCCAGCCCTGCGTGGTCACCTTCCAGGCTGTTTTTGGCTTTACAAAAGCCTCTGAGCGTGCCTTTTTCGCTCGTTTTAGGGGGGGGGTTGTTCCCCTGCTTGGGCATCCTCTTTTTAGGGGCTTTTTTTCGGGCTTACCGGGTGCTCTCGGGGCGGGTAATTAGCTCTGGAGCGGAGCTCTCAGCGGGAACGTCCTTTCACTCCCCGCGCATGCGCAGACCCCGAGTCTCTGTCTTTGAGGATACTGGGGTCGGCAGCTCCCATGAGGGGCTTACACCACACACGGAGGCCCGTGTCCTTTGCCTTTGGTTTTGCAGCCACGGGAAGTGAGCACCAAAACCGGGACTTTTTCTCCAGAGCCTCTGTGGGTGCAATCGGCATAATTAATTTCCTCCAGGTGCACCCAGCCTCTCTAGAAACGACATTGAAAATGTATGTAAACTTAATTGCCTGGGTGTTGTTGTGGCAAGCGTACAAGTTTGGCATCCGGTACACGAACTCTGTTCCAGGAACCGCTTTCGGAGGGACACAGCTCTAGATCCTCAGGGATATCACTGGGCCCACTGCCTCATCGTCCATTCTCGAGGGGTCTCCGCCCGCGTTTGCGATCCCAACACACCACCACAACATTAGCGCTGGTAACATCTTTTCAAAACTACTGGGGAGACAAGAGATAGAGGGCCTTGCCTTTGGAGGTGGTTGTGAAACACTGAGGCAGCTTGGTGGCGGGGGAGTTTGCCTCCATACAAACAAGGAAGAGGGAAGAAGAACAAAACAAAAATAATAATTTGCTGAGGGTCAGGTAAAAGGGAAAGGAGAGGAAGAAGGGGATGAAGGACGTGGGGAAGGCGAGACGGGCTCTGCCTCCCCCCGTTGCATACCTTTTACTAGGAAGGATTAAGCATATCTGGGGGAACAGGGGGGGGGGGGTCTGGAGGCTTCCATTTCCATTCCTTCCGCTGTGACCTGTAGAAGTATTTCCACCAGGGGTGCCCCCTTTTCCCCTGTTGCTTTGACCTGCTTTCTCAAGGCTTCCTTTAGAAACCTGTTCTTTCTCTCCACCAACCTAGAAGAGGCAGGATGTCCTGCTATATGGAACTTCTGCTTGAGCCCTGATGCTTACGTTTGGTCTTCTTCTATAGGGTGTGGGTTGCTGAGGGACAGATAAAGAGAAAGAGGTGAAAGAGGAAAGGGGAGTTGGTCCCCCCACACCCCCATCGTGTCCCAAATGGCTGCAGCTTCTCAACGGGCACCTTGCAATGGAAATCACAACGAGTTCTGAAGGTGTTCGGCAGGAGCCAGGCAGCACTCTAGCTGGAGCGCCTCATGACAAGCAGTTCAGCACACGCAAAGAACACAGCGTTCCCACACTGCTGCAGGTTAGCACAGGGATATCAAGTATTGCAAATTGCAAAAAGGTTCCAGGGAGCCTCCAAGCATCCTCAATTATACTTAGGAACAGGCTATGGCATGTGATCACCAGGCTACTGTCTCTACACACATAAGCAACCATGCTATGAGAAGTGCCTTCTCTACTATGCAAAGCACACTGACAACAAAACTCAGGAGTGTATAAAGGAGGGAGGAGTCTTAGGCTGCATTCAGATGTGCGTTTAAATCGCACAGCAGCGGTGGCGGCATCGTGCGATTTAAAGCAACGCGCACTTCCTGGTTGGTGTGAACGCACCGAGTGCGCACATTTCAGCGTAATGTGAACTGTTGGAGTGCGGCTTTAAAAGCTGCCGAGCAGCTTTTAAAACTGGGTTCACGCCAACCCGGAAGTGCACGTTGCTTTAAATCGCACGATGCCGCCATCGCTGCTGTGCGATTTAAATGCACATCTGAATGCACCCTTATTTTACTTCTACTCCCCCCATTCCTTCTTCTCTCGGGGCAAAAATTGAAAGCTTATATCAGCCAACGTGAAGCTGCCATCACACACATACCATCAGGGCCTCTCCAGGGCTACAGCAGCAGCAATGTCACCTGGACATGCGCTCACAGAATTCCGCCACACACAAAAGTGCACACTCCTCTATTCACAAAAAGCAGGTATACATCCTGCATTTCCTGCAGACATACTCCGTATCAAGCTTGCACACAAATGCACACACCAACACATTGGTCAAAGGGGAAGATAATCTCTCTTCAGGGTCATCAACACCCTATTTACAAAATCTTAGCAGCATCTTTCATACAAGTGGGTCGCAGTCTTGCGACTGGCTCGCGCAATTTTTTGAAATTCCGCGAGGTGGGATTATACGCAACGATGGACGCGATCACGCGCATTCAATCACGGAGTGGGACGCCGACCTCGTGTGTATTACAGAGACCTGGCTGGACAATGAATCGGGCCCTATTTTGGCCGATCTTATTCCAGCTGGGTTCTCTGTGTAGCATCAGCCTCGGCTGAAGGGACGAGGGGGCGGTGTAGCCATTGTCATCAAGGATGCATTGCCTTTTAGGAGATATCCGGTGCAGGCTTCACTAGGTGTTGAGTGCCTCCATCTTGTGTTGGATTTGGCTGGGGACAGATTAGGGGTGCTGCTGGTGTACCGTGCACCCAACTGCCCGGCGGCATCCCTACATGCTCTTGCTGATCTGGTGTCAGATGTGATCCTCCGGACCCCTAGATTGGTGGTCCTGGGGGACTTTAATATCCACACTGACACTGATCTTGGAGGAGCGAGGCATGAGTTCATGGCCTCCATGACAACCATGGGTCTGTCCCAAATCATCTGTGGCCCCACACACGAGGAGGGACATACACTGGATTTGGTTTTCTGCACCGGCCTTGAGGCGGGGGGTCAGTTAGTAGGAGTTAAGGGGGTAGAGCCTTTGTCATGGTCTGACCATTACCTCCTTAAGGCGTGCATCCTGGTGCATGTTAGCCCCCGGCAGGGTGCAGGACCTATTAGATCGGTCCGCCCCCGGAGACTTATGGAACCGGATCGGTTCCGGAATGCTCTGGGGGAGTTTCCCCTGGACCTTGACACCCGCTCTGTCGATGATCTCGTAGCCTTCTGGAACACCTTGTTGGCCGAGACCATTGACAGGGTGGCTCCCAGGCGTCCGCTGCCCTCTCGAGTCTCCCGCAGGTCTCCTTGGTTTACTGAGGGTCTGCGGTGTTTGAAGCGGGAGAGCAGGCGGTTAGAGCGACGGTGGCGCCGGACTCGCGACCAGTATGATCGATTGCAGCATAAGAGCAGTTTAAAGGCCTATGCTGTGGCAGTGCAGGCAGCAAAGAAGCAGTTCTTTGCTGCCCTTATTGCATCTGCAAAGTCATGTCCAGCGGAGCTTTTCCGGGTGGTGAAAGCTTTGGTCATTTCGGCCGGTCTCCACCTGGACCTGGAGCAATCCAGTGACCGCTGTGACTGGTTTATTGAGTACTTTGTAGAGAAGATCGCTCGCATCCGCCATGATTTCGGTTCCGCAGTTATTGCAGAGGATCATCTTGGGGCTATGGATGCCTCATCCTGTCCTGTTTTGTGGGATCAGTTTCAGATGGTGGTGCCTGCCGATGTGGAGTCCTTGTTGGGATCTGTTCGTGTGAAAGCTAGCCAGGAGACATTACGGCCATTGCTGGCTGGGGTGGTTAGTGCCTCCCTTCGGGAGGGCAGGGTGCCTGACTGCCAAAGGAGGCTGTGGTTAGACCCCCGCTCAAGAAACCATCTCTTGATGCTGATGCTCCTGCCAGTTATCGGCCAGTCTCTAACCTTCCCTTTTTAGGGAAGGTTATTGAACGGGCTATGGCATGGTAGCTCCAGGAACATCTGGACCGCACCGGTTTCCTTGATCCCTCCAGGCTGGGTTTTGGTCTGGGTATGGTATGGAGACGGCCTTGGTGTCCTTGGTTGACGATCTCCGTCTGGCATTGGACCAGGGTCGTCAGACCTTACTGGTCCTGCTAGACCTTTCGGCTGCGTTCGACACAGTCGATCTTGAGGTGTTGGGCTTGGATGAGGTCGAGCCATCTGCAGTTGAATCCTGACAAGATGGAGGTGATGTTGGTGGGCGAGGGCTTGGGGGATCTGGGGGTGGTTGAATCGTCTCTTGTTGGGGGGGTTTGCCCTCCCATGGTCTCTCAAGTGCAGAGTCTAGGTGTGATCCTCGATTCACAGCTCAGCCTGGAATCTCAGGTTGTGGCCGTGGCGGAGAGTGCATTTTGGCAGTTACATCTTGTCCGGCGGCTTCGGCCGTATCTCTCAGACTCCGACCTCGCCACTGTCATCCATGCCTTCATCACCTTGAGGCTGGATTACTGCAATGAGCTCTACGTGGGGCTGCCTGAGAAGCTGGTCCGGAGGCTGCAGTTGGTGCAGAATGCCGCAGCTCATCTCCTTACGGGGGCGGGTCGTAGGGAGCACATGACACCAGTGCTCCGGGCGCTGCACTGGCTGCCTATAAAGCACCGGGCCAGGTTCAAGGTGCTGGTTTTAATCTTTAAAGCCCTTCACGGCCTGGGCCCTGCTTATCTGCAGGACCGCCTCACTCCCCATGTGCCCATGCAAGCCTTGAGATCGTCTGTGGGAGCCTTTTTGGAGGTTCCCTGGGCGAGGCGAGTGGCCACCAATGTTAGATCTTTTTTGGTGGCCGCCCCTGTGCTGTGGAATTTGCTCCTGGAGGAGGCTCGATTGGCTCCCACTCTCCTGCTGTTTCGGCGTGTATGTAAGACCTGGCTATTCCGTCAGGCTTTTGGCGTGGGGTGGGGGTTTCCCCACATTGTATTGTATTTTAAATTGTTTTATAATTTTTTTTTATTGAGTGTTGTTCGCCGCCCCGGGCTGCCCTGTGGGCAGGAGGGGCGGGATATAAAGTTTAAATACATAAATAAATAAATAAATAAATAAATGCAGTTGCGGGTTGTTTGCCAACTGTAAACTAAATACCTCAATGTGTGAGGTATTTAGTTCGCGGTCGGCAAACAACATGGAGATCTCCTCAAGCATACAACTATACCTGCATCCCTACTCATGCATCCCACATAGTCAAGCACACACACAAATTACTCATATCAGCACTGAAGCATGGTCTCTATCATTCAATAACCATCCCTACTACATACCTAACAGCACTGTTCTGTATTTCTCTCTCTCATCAAATAAAAACAAACAAACAACAAAAAAAGGGTTTACTTAGGCTAGATTATGCTTGCAGGGGCCAGGGACCACGGTTGCTGGTTAGGACAGAGTGGGGGAGCCACATGGAGAGGTGGGTGAAATACATTCCCCCAAAACAAGTTGGTGAATGTCAGTATCTCACTCCAAGACCTGTCCTGGAAACCTGGCCATGGAGCGGGGGGCTCTTGGGGAACCCTACAGAACACTAGACATTCCGGGGGAAGGGATAAAAGTCTCTGGACTGGCCAGAGAAACTTTCCCCTCCTGGGTGACCTTGGTGCCAGGTATTTCTCTCTGGCTTGGGTTGCCAGTGTTCCTTAAGGGAGGCATTGCCTTCTATGGGCTAGTGACCACAGTGGCTACTTTGGCACTGGGGGTGTCTCTGGAGGCTTGCTGGGCCCCTCCGGCAGTCCTTCCATGCCCCGCATAAGGTCAACTACCTGCCTTACACCCGTGGATAACTTGTTTCACGTGGTCTGGTTAAAGGTTGATCCAACCCATTGCCATTCTAGTTTGGGGATTCAATCCTGTGTATACCGTCTCTATGAAATCTGTGTTGTCATACTGCATCACGGTGCACCCATTAGGGCTGATGCGGCAGCAGCTGTTACCACGCTGCGATTCTGTTCCACCATTTCAGAATTGCCTGCGCCACACCGCGACTTTTCTGCGGACATTCCGCTAATTCCGCCGGAATTCTGCAAATAATGGAATTGCGGAAAAATTGCAGAAAAATTGTGGAAATTGCGGAAAACCGCCATTCCGCTATTTTGTGGCGCTGGCGGAATTGCGGAAGTAGCGAAAATGTCATGTTTCCATGATTCCATTAAGTAGCGGAATTAAATAAGCGGAACCGCGGAATGAAACTAGCGGAATGAAAGCCTCTGCCATGCCGTTCCACTAATTGCGGAAACAGTTTCCGCCGGAAATAGCTACCGCTGCGATATTCCGCTACAGCCCTAGCACCCATTCCTCTGAACTGGGGCCACCACATTTTTTAGGGCTCCTAACAGCTTTTTCCTACTAACATATGCCTCAGGTTGTTCCCCCGAGGCTTGTGCTTCCAACAGGAACAACCAATTGGGGCTTTGTCCCAGAAACTTGGTTCTTAGTACAGTTCTCATCCAGTCGCTGCAGTCAGCGCCATGGAATTCCGCCATACCAAGCCCCTCCTGTAAAGTTTGTGCATTGGTAGGGGAGGAGCTGGCATGGGCTAACTGGATCAGATCCATCCCATCTGCGGTGGGATACATCTGCCAGATCTGGGCCATCCACTGTACCACTGTATCTCAGGTCAAGGGACCTAGCTGTTCTGCTATGGCCTTTGCCACTGGATCATTTCCCTTATATCCTCCCGAATGGTGCCACCTCTACCTCCAGTTCGGTCAACTTGTCGACTCACCGCTGGTGCGAGGGGTTCAGGCTCCTGCCTAGAAGCTCTATGAGGGGCCTTAGGGAAGGGGTCTAGGACCAACTCCTGTTCCGGGAGGGTGTGGGTCTCAAAATCCCACTCATGGAGGTCCTCGACCCTCACAGCGGCCACCAAGCCCCTGTGAATGCCTATCTCCTCCTGCAGTCTTTGGATGGTGACCTCGTACTATTCGTGGCTGACCGCAGCCTTGACTGAGCGGTTTTGGTCAGCCAAGAAGCACGCTGCCGACCGGCCCTCTTCTAGTTGGGAGCATGTAGCCCCCAGCTCCCTTTCTGCCTCCTCAGGCCTAGCAGTGGCCCAATCCGCTTCCTCCTGTGCCCTTTTAAGGGCGTGGCAATTAACCTCCATCTCTCCGCGATAAAAACACATTTCTCTCCCTCCAGCCCAGTATGCTTATCTCCCAGGGCCTTTAGCTTTTCATCCTTCTCATTAATCATATCCAACTCCCTTTTATGTGATGCCCGACTCTCCCTCAGCATCTCGCACAAATCACAACAGGCTGACCAGAGCACCCAGGCTGCACACGTATCCTCCTTGCTTCCTTTTGGTTTGAATTTCTTACCATACTCTGCATATGTATTGCATATTGACGCTACCGGGTTCTCCGTCTTGAAACACCTGGGCTACCATGGGCATTTTCTCTTCTTAATTACCCACCTCTTTATTTTAGAAATGCCACTTTCCTTCCTAAGCATAGCTTCCATAGTGGTAGCCATGCTCCTCATTATTACCCTTATCTGCTCTCTCTGCCGCCTGGTGAGATGCCCAATGTCTCTGCTCTCTGCCAAACGCAAGAGCCAAGATTACCTCAAATATCCCGGGGTTACCAATGTAACCCCAAGAAACAAACTATTTTCCCAAACGCAAATACCAATGTCACTGCACCTCACCAAATGCTAATTGGTCAAACGCCAGTGCCAAGACTTCTCTACTAACCTTTAAACAGAAGGGGAGGGGAAGTAGTACTGTATCCAAGGAGGCCACTGTCTCTTTCCTCAAGATCGGGGCACTAAGACCAATTGCTGCCACAAGCGTGGGCTTTGGAAGCAGCAAAAGGGGACGGGAATAATTTCTAGGGGATCCCATACTACCCAAGTGTCTTACTTGAGTCCTGGGGTACTGATCCGACTGTTAACCCACCCACCCCCAAGGTGGCTCTAACACTCCTCAGTGCCATTTGCAAGCAGGTCTCGGGAAGACAGAGGGTGAGGCACAGTATTATGGGGAATTCTCAAGCCTATAATATCAATTCACACAACCCCTTAATTCACAATCCCTGTACTTTTCTCCAACAACCCACTCCCAGACTTATTTCACAGGTTTCAGAAAGGGGGTGAGAACACACACACACACACACACACTTGAAGGTAAAAGATAGAAATTTGGGGGATTTGGCCAGATGTAGCTAGGCACAATGCCTCTGTGAGTCCCACGCATGTTCTGCGTGGACTACCACATGACCTGCCTGTGATCTCCACCAATTTCTTACCACGTGACCCTTTTCCACGCGTGATCACGGGGCAGGGGGGCAAGAGGGGGAAGGTCCCAGTGATCAGGCTAAGTCTCCAATTTGGGGGAATTACTCTTTTTCAACTGCCTAGGGTCCACATACGTTAGGGATTTGGTCTGAGGCGCTACAGCTCGTTGGCCTCCCCTCCAAGAAACGCAACGGAAACAAGAAATATTTCAAAGCAAGAGGGGATATTTATTTTATGGGACACACACACAAACAGTGCTGCCTAGCATGGACTGGCATTCACAGAGTTAAACTTTGGATAGTGTAGGGATAGATTTCAGGTTCTGGAGAAGAGATAGTAAGTCCAAGGTCAGGGACAAGAAAGAGAAAGGGAGAGAGGGGAGGAGGTGAAAATATTTAAGTAGCAAGAAGGGAGTTGGAGTTTAAAGCCTTGAGTTTAGAGTGAACAGAGAAAAAAAGCGGGAGAAAGAATAGGAGGATTTAAGTAAATTGAAAAAGAGATTACCTCTCCTTTGCCTGTTGTGAGGGGACGGGTGAGCCCAGCGATCCTACGGTGGGCCAGGAGTGTGTGGGGGGGGGACCTAGTAAAGACATTGTATGGTCTCACATATTGTGCTCACTTACAACGTAGGCCGTTTTTAGATGAGCGCGGCGGCGCCCGCGCTTGTTTTCAAAAGAGCCGGCAGCCCGTTCCACACGTGACGTTGCCGCCGAATACGCGCATGCACGGGCGATGCGCATCCATTTCCGGCCATGTATGACCGGCCTCGATCACCGACCCGGTCAGTTCGCGGCCGGAAATGGATGCGCATCGCCTGCGCATGTGCGTGTTCGGCGGCAGCATCACGTGTGGAACGGGCTGCCGGCTCTTTTGAGAAACAAGTGCGGGCACCGCCGTGTTCGTCTGAAAACGGCCTTAGGCTCCATGCACCCACACTTTGCCTTCGTCTTTCAGCCCCAATCCTCTTCCTCTTTGCAGGTTGGGGGCAACACTGAAGCTGGGGACAGGAGGATGTAAGTTGGCCCCTCACTCCCTCCTTTCATTCTATCCTTTCAGGTCGGTTGGGGAGAATGGGACAGCTGACTAATGACTCACAACCGTCCCTCTTACTCACTATTCTCCACTGCCCTCCCAGAGCACAGTGAAGCTGGGTAGAATCGTATACAAATGTTTAATTAAAACTAAGTTGTTTATGCATTGAAATGAATAAAATGGAATGACCATTGGAAGGAATGGAGGCAACAGCAATGCCAATTCCTAAATAAATACTATTGTCATTCCAACATCCAGTTAAGTGCTTGTGAAATTATACAACACAGTTGCATCTTTGGGAGCACATGGGGAAGGCAAGAGGGTGTGAAATGATGGGGAAGGCACCAGATGCAGCAAGTGGAATGGTTGGAATGACAGGGGAAAATACAAAGAGTGGGCAGGATCAAGTAAGTGGGTGGAATGACAGGAGGAATTAGAAATAGTTACAGTAAAAAGGTTTTGAGTGAAATAACTGATTCAGAAGACTGATGGGATATCTGAGGAAGAAGTCCTATCGTTGAACCCATTTACCATAGCTGACTCCCTATCCTTTGAGTTCCAATAGCCTCCCTCCCTGTTATTCTATTTCCGCTCCTGTTTTTTGTTTCTGTTTTGTCATTCCACACACACTACTGTTCCATAGGACACATACAGACAAACATTGCATTTCCCAGGACTTCTGAGTTCTCTGTGAGGGTAGTGGGGGCTACAGGATTAGAGGGGTGACTTGGACCCAGGACTCCTGAGTTGTCTGTTACAAGGTTGAGAGCAGGGGAGAGGAGAATCAGTTCGGAACGAGGACTATCGAGTTGCCTGTAAAGGGAGTGCAGCCTACTGGATTAGAGTGGGGTGGAGAGGCTGGAAGCCAGGAGTCCGGAGTTCTCTGTTACAGGGCGGGGACCAAGTAGATTAGACGGGGAGAAGGGATGGGAGCCAGAACTTCTATGTTCTCTCTTTCTTAAAGAGGAAACAGAAGGGTGGGGCCAGCTCACACCCTCCTGTTCCCAGCTTCAGTGTTGCCCCCAACCTGCAGAGGAAGTGAGCCTAAATTGTAAGTGAGCAAAATATGTGAGGCCGTACAATGTCTTTATTGCTAACATGGCACGGAAGTTAAGGCAGGAACCTTAACCAGGGCCCCGAGGGAAACGCGGGTCTGCGATTCGCAGATTTCCCGTGGAATTCCCCTCCCCCCGCAGAATCTCCTGCCCCGCTTACCCCAGCGCAGAATTTGTAGCCTGCTCTGGAGGGACGCGGGACAGGAGATTCCACAGGGGGAGGGGAATAAACCAACTCTCAGGGCTTCTCCTCCCCAGCCTGCAGGGCTTGCCTCCCCCCGGTTAAAAAAATTAATTTACTTAGCCGGCAGCAGCTACTTCCATGCGCTCGTCCCCATTCAGCTCCTGGCCTCTTCCTGGCCCCTCCCAACAGGGCCTCCCAGAGCAGCGCAGCCAGATGACATCATCCAGCTGCGTCGCCCTGAAAGACCCTGTTGGGAGGAACCAGGAAGAGGCCAGGAGCTGAATGGGGAAGAGCGCATGGAAGTAGCTGCCGCCACC
>QEPC01008495.1:2637225-2681297 GCA_003113815.1 Sphenodon punctatus
TGAAATCGAATAACTGGATAGCGGGAAAGAAATATAAGAAATAAAAAATATACAAATTTTGTTTTACATGCTGAATGTAATTTAGATATTTGGTGCTATGTTCAGATACATGAATTATACTCACAAATGCAAAATGTCAGAACAGAACTACAGAGGAAAGAGCTTAACGCGCCAGCACTCAAGGGGCATAAGCCAGAGGGGAAGAAGCAGGTCTATGCAATAGAGGGTCAAGAGACAACACAATAACCACACACAAAGAAGAGCAGTTGCTCATCAGCTTCCTGAGGCCACCAGAAGGTCTTAAATACTCTCTGGTGGCCAATCAGGAAGCCGGGAGACAGACCACAGAAATGGGCAACAGGTGAGCAAGGGCGGGGCATACACCAGGCGGAGATGCAGGAGGCGATATAGAGAGGAAAAGGGAAACCTATGCCACCAAGGTCCCAGGCGGTGCAGGCTGCTGAAGCAACACCCCCAAGGCCAGGGGTTCGAGACCCTGACCTGACAGCATGCTAGTTTGGGTGCAGAGGCTTGCAGTCTAGACCAGACCTGGGTAGGGGCAGGGGTGCATTCTGGAAGCTGAAAAGCTGCAGGTGCCGGTGCTTAGCTTAGTTACAAGGGGAGCTGTGGGGAGATCCTGAAAGATGGGACCAGATAAGGAGAAGCCTAAAGGAGAAATCTCTGGGAGTGCGGAACTGTGGAAAGCCTGAGGGCAGGGTTTTAGGAGGAATGAAGTCTGGGAGAGTGGGATCAGTGCATGTGTGTGTTCAGGGAGGGGGTTCCAGGCCTAGGGGGCAGCGTAGGAGAAGGGGATTAGTGTGCTAAATTTTAAAAAAATCTTATTTAACGTGGTAGCTCCTTGGCTTTCTTAGCTGAGATAGAGAAGCCCCCATTGGTGTCTCTGGAATGGCAGCTGAGGAGAGGCACTTTAGGATGAAAGGAGGAGGCTGTGATTAGCCTGGTAATATTACCCTTGTAACAATGATCGCTGATTTGGAGGGGAAATGTGCAATGATCCCACATGGCCACTAGAAGCCGCTAGCATCTCGTGGAAGTCCAGCTCAATCTACACAGGAGTGGATGGCCAGAATTATGGAACGTGGAGGGATCTACTTGATCCAGGTGTCAACCTCAGGCGATCTCTACCACGATCCTTCTGGGTGCTCCAGGCCAGGACCCCTCTAGGGCACCTCGACCTCTGGTCTCAGGAGTGGAGAGGAGCTCTCTTGGCCCCTCCTCCCCCTCCCTGGGGCACTGGTCCTGCCTTCCTCCCCACAGGTGACCTCTGAGAGGCTGGTCCGCTTCCCCACACTGGGATCTACTGGAGACTAGCTTGTGACCTATCAGGAGACTGGGATCCGGCCGCTTGGATGCCCTTGATCTAGCAGGTTCCTGGGAATATTCAGGTATTATTAGTGGGGTTGATTCCACCCTCGCCCTTCTCCTTGGTACCCCATCTTGAGCTGCCTCTAGCGTTGGGAGCGCTGTTGCTGCTGTCTGTCTCTCCCACCCAAGCGGAGGGAAGTCAGTCGTTTACTTTGGGGTAAATGATCATTTCAATCCAAGACAAGTGTTCTCAGTTAAAGGAGGAGATAGGATTGTCTCCCAGCTTCCTCCTTGCTAGATAAATATTGGTCTCTCCCCCACAGCCAGATACTTAGTAGTGCCGGGAAAAATGGTCGTGTATTTATTTATGGCACTGCTCATTTTGAGGACTGAACATTGTTGGCAATAGGGAGTTGCCACCTATGCAAATATTTAAGTAACACTTATCAAAAATACATGTTAACTTGTGCTGGGGTAAAGCATCCGGGCAGCCTACGGTCAGGATCCCCAGTGTCTTGCACCTACGAAGCACCCGGCTGGGGCTAGCAACAGGCTCTTTGCTCACTTCCTTGCCTTAATGCCCTTGCTGGACAGGCCTCTGAGGTGACTGAATGGAGAACCTTTCCTTACAGGGAAGCAGGCACAGTTTGAGAGAGAGGCCTTAGGTGCCAATGCAGGCCCTGCAACATGTATTTTTCATAAGTGTGCCTTAAAAATGTGCACAGGTGGTAGGGTGGCCAGATATGCAAATTTTAGAGGACACATGAGAAATACAGGTTGCAGGGCTGCACTGATGCCAATGTAGCCCTGCAACCTGTATTTCTCATAAGTGTCCTCTAAAATCTGCATATCTGGCCACCCTAATAGGTGGCAGCCCTAGTTGCTTGGGAATCTGAGGAAAACTAAAGGAGAAATTTAGAGGGGGGAAAACCCTCTGCGCTTCCAACTCCAGAGGAAGATATTGGGCGAACCACAAGCCCAGGGGCCAACCGTGACCTGTGGCAAGTTTTTATCTGGCCTCTTTCCAGTACCTGAATCTGGTCCCTGGATCCAGTTCCCATCTCCAGCCACTGAAAACCTGAGCTCAGGGGGAGGAAGCAGAGAGGAGGGCAGGCACATAACCATAGGGGACAGATCCATGATCTGGGCCCTGCTTTCTTTGAGCACCTCCCCTTTAAGCATCCCTGCTTCCACGTTTCTATGCAGCCCTTGGAGGGAAATGTTTCCCCACCTTTGAGCTAGAGGAACCGCTGGTTCTAACCCAGCATGGCACCTGCTCTTATGTTGTTATGCCCCAAGTGTTTCCAGCCGGAGGCTCACGTTCAGATCCAGAACGGCTAACGAGATCCAGACTGCCAGGAACAGACTTCCTGTATGGCTGAAAATGCAGGGCTTCCTCCATAACTTGTATCAGTTGTTACAAAGGGGTGTTATTACACATTGCACTAGGGGCATGTTCGAAATTTGAAACCTACACCTAGCAGTGTTGTTTATTTGACCTCTGTCTAATTCCTGGCTCTGGTTGGGGATCCAATCCTGCTCTCAAGCACTGGAGGAGTCAGCTCAGGGGAACTAGAGCAAAAGCAAGTGCATTCCCTTGAGGAAAGGGGATCGATCCATGATGTCGACCCTCCCTTTCCTTCCCCCATCCTGATCACGCCCCTTAAACCCCCGTCCAGCCCATGGAGCTTGGTCTCATTGTCAAGTGGCCGGTGGAAAGGAAAAGGTTCCTTGCCCCTGCGCTGAGGACTCGTTTACACATGGTTGGGGAAGCCAACAAGGAGTGCGGCCTATGCTGCCAGCTTCCACCCACCAAGGGGGAGAGATGTTGTGTGAAGGGGTTTTGTGAGGCGCACAAGCCAGTGCTGGGGAGCGCTGCCAGCTCAGTGTCCGCATGGATTTCCTTGCCTTGCAGCCCCCTTCACCCAACATCCGTAGCTCCTTTCCCTTTGCAAATGAACAAGGGTGGTTCCTTCAACAGCGTCGACCTTCTTTCGTAGCAAGGCATTCACACGGCTCTTGATTCTCAGGCATCTCGATGGCCCGTCCCTTGCAGTAACTGTTTCACGTGACACTCCGAATGTGGGTTTGTGCAACTAACCACTTGAACCCCCTTGTAACTAAGTAAAACGCACGAGTGTTGCAACTTCTCAGCTTTGTGAATGTATCCCTGAAGAGACAGGTCCCTTCCCTTTTCTCCCCCCTATAGTGTAAGCCACTTGGGTCAGGAACCTGTCTCTAATCAGGACTGGTCAGCACCAGGCACATTGCTGGTGCCATATCAACGATAATGAACAACAATAAGTGATAACACAGCAGGGTCCTGAAATAAACAATATTTATTCACTGGATTGGTTTGGCCGTTCATACAGGCAGGCAAGAAAAGACAAGCCATGCGCACTTCACTGACAAAGGTGGTGTGGGGCTGCAAGGAGGCACCATTGGAGACAGGGATGACGACAGGGGGAGTTGCGTTGAGATGTGAACCCAGAGAGGCCCAGGCTAGCTCGGTATTGGCAGCATTGTTTAAACCTGAAAATGCCCTGACACTGGAAGTACCCGCGCAAATGAATACCCATGAAACCAGTACCCATGCAAATGAATCACTCCATCAGCATCTCGGTAACTGAATCAACTCGGTATTGTTGGGTACTAAGCGGTACCCATTACCGCATCACCATTTGTGCATTTCTGGTTACATCCATCTACGTGTTTAGCTTAACCCTGTTTGCAAATTTGCCTCACTTTACCATTGGATACTTTGGTTCAAATCTGCTGGAAGCAGCTTTTCTATTGGCCAAGGTGTGCAAGGGGCAGGATGAGAAAGCAAAGCAACTCTGCTAATTGGTCAGGTGTGCAAGGGGCAGGGTGAGAATGCAACTCTGCTATTGGTCAGGTGTGAGAATGCAACTCTGCTAATTGGTCAGGTGTGCAAGGGGCAGGGTGAAAATGCAACTCTGCTAATTGGTCAGGTGTGCAAGGGGCAGGGTGAGAATGCACCTCTGCTATTGGTCAGGTGTGCAAGGGGCAGGGTGAAAATGCAACTCTGCTATTGGTCAGGTGTACAAGGGACAGGGTGAGAATACAATGCTGTTATTGGTCAGGTATGCAGAGGGGGAGGGTGGGAATGCAAAACAACATTGCAATTGGCCAGGTGTGCAGAGAGGCGAGATGAGTCCAAAGCAGCCAGGACAGAGGTTCCCCACCTGCTTGATGGCATTCATAATGCTGCACTGTGTTAGCACCCCCAGGCTAGGGGACGCTATTGCAAAAAGTAGGAGGGTGAGTGGCAGGCCCTGATTCCTGGAGTGGGCTCCCAGTCTTACTGCCCATTAGCTGGCTAGAATTGCCACCCCTCCGAGTTTCTCTTCAGGGGAAGGCGTGATTTCTTCAGGGGAGCCTGTGCCCAACCTTGAACACTGGGGCTTCTGGGGGCGGCCAGGTCAGAAAGAGGAAGGGCCATGCCCCTCTGCCCACCTGGCAACTCAGAGGGTGGAGCAAGGGAGATCTACCTCCAGTCGATTATTGCTCCGCCCTTTTTCAGAAATAGCCCCGCCCCTTGCAGGGTGCTGTGACATCATAGCCAGTGATGTAACTTTGGACTAGAATTTGTGGAGATTACCAATGCAGGCCCTGCAACATGTATTTTTCATAAGTGTCCCTTAAAAATGTGCATAAGGTGGCCACCCTAGTGTACACCCCTCCCAACATTCCCAATGCAGCATTCCACTTAGTTTCTTGTCATTCCACCCTCCTCATCGGCCTCTCAAGGGCTTTTCCTGGAGGGCAACCGGGAAAGAGGGGCTGAGACTTGAATACCAGGTCGTGAGTGCACCAGGTCGACTGGGATGGGGTGTGTGTGTCCAACCTGCTTCGCCACCTGAGACCCACGTGACTGGGCAGAGTGTATTTAGCTCCCCCTGCCAGGTCCCGTCCGCCATTACCTCGTGGCCAGGACGTGGAGACAGCTGAACCCTCCCTCCCACCCTTGAAGCTTGGTGTTCAGATTGTGGGGGCTTTTGTGGGGGGCAGGAAGGAATTTTTCCCCACTCGCTTGATTGGCTTAGCGGGGGTGGGAGATCCCCTTCCTTGGGGCGCCCAAATGGAGAGCTGGGCCGCTTTTTGACGAGACACATTTGCGCATGATTGTTAAAAAATGCGCTTGTTTTAATGCTCGTTTAAACACCTAAACCGTTTTAAATGTGTATTTGCCGTGAACGTGTAAAAGCCCAAACTGTTTTGAATGTGGTTTTTAAATAATGCGCATTTTTAAAAACCGGTTTTGGCATCCCCTGATCATCAAAGATGCTCAAAACCAGTTTTTAAAAATGCGCATTATTTCAAGGTGCATTTACAAAACCACATTAAAAGTGTCTCGTCTAAAAGCGCCCCTGGTCTGGTGTTAGTTGGGTGTCAGGAAGTCGGTCTTGGTCACAGTGGGGTCCCGACCAGCAACCCTAAGCAGTCTGCCGTGGGGGGCAGTAGTGCAAGGAAGGTGCCCTAGGGGGCAAGGCATCAAACTGTAGTTAACTCAGGCTTGTCCAGCTGAGGGGGTTGCAGTTCAGCATTTGGGACGGGGAAACATGGCTCACTGGGCTGGGTCTCTCCTAGTTTATGCTTCCCCCTTCTCGACCCCAACGGGTGGTTGGGGGCTAGTTGCTGGAAAGGGCCAAATGTCAGCCCTGCTGTTCAGAAGGCCATATGTGGTGCTGCTCATTGGCCTCATCTCAAGGGCTTTTCCTGGGGAGCAACCAGGAAAGAGGGGCCTGAGACTTGAATACTGGCCTTTTTGACAGGTGAGCCTACCTTGAGGTGGGTTCTGTTCCAGAGATCAGACCCGAGAAAGCACACGGCCCAGAAGATGGGCACTAAGAGCGGGTTTGGCTGCTGGGACTGAGTGGGAGGGGATGCCCATTGATCTGGGATGAATGAAGCATGTCTGAACAATTCATAAAGCTGGGGCCCATGTTTAACCCCAAGAACCTGTGTCAGTCTCTTCTTCCTCCCTCCCTCCCGTCTACAATAGGACTTGTCCACACAAATAGTTATAATCCCCAGCTCGCTTCCCCCTCCCTTTAGTTCTCAGGGGGGGTTACCTCAGCGTGAAAACAGGGGAATCTGTGTCAGAAGATGATCATCTGGATAGAGGCAAGCAGGCCTCTTTGGTTTTCCCTCCATCATGCACCTTGCTTCCTACTTTGTTTGCTCTCCGCGTCTGTGTGAGATACTGGGTGCTTTTAGGCAAGCACCTCCTCGCCCACCATCCACCCACTAGACATGTTGCAAGGCTGCAGTGGTGCCCTATGGGGGCCCTGCACCATGTATAATGGGTGGGGAGGTCCTTGTTTAAAAGCACTCACTGTCTTTGTTTAGCTTGTCTCTCCTGCCCCTGCTGTCATTGCTGTCTCCCACCCAATGAGCAGGAAAGGAGAGGAAGATCAAGTGTCTCCCTGCTTGTCTGAACAAAACAGAGAGGGAGATAGAAATCCCTCTCAATTAACAACCCTGCTCATGATTTTCCACCCCTCGAAGGGACTGGATTGGGTGGTGCATTAAGGTTGTTCAGGAAGAAAGACTGGACCCCTTGCTGTGACGATGGGTGTTTTCAGACAAGCGCATTACCCACTGGTTGCTGTAGGTAACAAGTGGGTGCTGGGGTGGGGAGGTGCTTGCCTGAAAACACCCTATAAAGCAGGGGTAGGGAACCTCTGGCCTGCGGGCCTTTTCCAGCCTTCGACTTCCCACCTGTCAGCCACTGGAGGCTTCCCCCCACCCCATATGTTGCATCCCCAGGACACTCTGGCCTGCAAGACCCTGTGGGGCATCGATCCAGCCCCTGGTGCGGTGACGGCTCTCCATCCCTGTTAGAAGGAATCATTCATGCACCAACTTCCCCCCTTTCAGACTCCCCCATTGTTTCCCTTGCCCTGTAACAGTGCATTCACACAGCTGCTGACTTCCCTGCATTTCAATGACACCCCCCAACCCTTACATCAGGTGGCAGAAAACAAGGGCCCATCAAGGAGCACAGGAAGTGGTAAGGATTTCCCACAACATTTAGAATGTGGGTTTTCAGACAAGACGCTCCCCACCGACTGCACGATACAGGGCACCCACAGGGCAACCCTGCAACATGTACAGTGGTGGGTGGGTATTGGGTGGAGAGTGTCTTGTCTGAAAACGCCCATTGTAACAGTGGGTATTTTTAGATAAGTCCCTCCCCATCCATCACCCATCCAATATGCATGGTGCGGAGCTGCATAGGGCGCCAATGCAGCCCTGCAACATGCATAACGGGGTGTGTGTGACGGGTGGGGAGGTGCTTGTCTAAAAACACCCAGTGTTGTGTGAATGAGTCCCAACGCTGTTTGGATGGTGCAGTGGAAGCCAGGCTAAGAAGACAAAGGACTTTGCATGCTTCCTGCACCCATTGCCTCGATCCTATTAGCAATCCTCGTGGTGTTTGAAATTCATGGGCATAATTATCATAGGGGGGACACATTCCCCACAAAGTTAGGGGCATGGGGGGCAGAAATAGCCCCATCTAAATTTGGAATCCCTTGGGTTTCCCAGCCAGTGAGAAACTGTGACCAGGCAGCCCAGACAGGGAGACACCATTTTGTCCCAGACTGCTCTCTGGGACAGGGGGAAGGGACAGGATTTCTCCTTTCCTGGCGCGGGGCAGTCAGAGCTAGGGGGGGCGCCAGAATTTAGTAAGCTGGGGGTGTGGTGTTCCTTCCCTGCCATTCCCCCAGAATCTCTCCCCCCACAATTCCCTCAGTGTCGTCCCCCACAAAGTTTTGGGGAAAGTTACGCCTCTTCGAATGCGTTATTCTTCTAAAGTGAAACCATCTCTGGACATTGATTCCCAGACAAGCTATCAGCCTGTCTTTGGGGCCGGATTCAAGGTGCTGGTTTTGACCTATAAAGACCTACGCAGCTTGGGCCCTGTCTATCTGAGAGAGACCGCCTCGCTTCCCGCGACCTGACCCTTGCGGCTGTCAGGAGGTGCCCTCCTGGAGGTTCCCCGCTGTAGATTAGTGGGGACCAAGAGGTGGGCGTTCTCGGTGGTTGCAGCTGCGTTTCAGCCCTAACCTTCTTGCCTTCAGGCACCGATGTAAGGCATGGCTCTTCTGCCAGGCTTTCAGTGATGGGGAAGGGTTTGGGGAGGGTTGTTTTGTTCGAGTTTTATTTATTTGCACACCAGAATGGGGTTTTATTGTTTTTAATGTTTTTATTGGTTTTATATTATTTTGGATTTTTTTGATGTAAGTTATATTGCATTTATGATGTTTTTGATTGTAAGCTGCTTAGAGATGCAGGAGGAGTAAAAATGAATAAAATAAAATAACAACACCACTGCTGGGGAATGGAACACCAAGGCATTAGCTTGTCAGGGCTGGCTGATTGGCAGTCCTGCTGACTAGACTGATTTCCAGCTAATCTGCAGGAAGGGCCGGCTGATCGGCAGTGAGCTGGTGCATCGGATCAGCTGGCTTGATGACTGGGGAACAGCAGGAGGATGGAACTTGCTCTGCCAGAGAGATCAGGGCTGGTGCCCATGCCAATTCCTTGCCTGTCTTAGGTGGGATCCAGGGGGCAGCTGGCTTTGAAGCCAGACAGGCAGTGGATGCTAGGAGAGGTAGTGGCTCGGAGGAGCCCACTCCTCTGGGGGCGATAGCGCAGACTCGACATGCCCTCATCAGGACCCAGAAATCCTTTGCCTTTGTTCTGGGGCCTGGCCTCCAGCTCTGGCTCTGGTTTCACCCCTGGGAAGTTCTCTGCAAAGGAAGCCCCATGCTCAGCCTCCTCATCCTGCTCTTCCTCCTGGGACTGGGCAGGGTCAGGTGGGAATCCCAGCCTCCCCACTGCTGCTGTGCTCATGTGATCCTGTGCAGCAACCAATGGGAATCCAGAGAAGGCTTTCCCCTGCCTCCTGCTAAGGCCCATCAGGAGGGCTTCTGATTTGGGAAGTCCTGATTGGTTCTTGGGTAGGGTTCTCTCCTCAAGGGGCATGGCGGATTGGCTGTGATGGAAGAAGTGGCCGGGGAAGCACGGCCAATCGGGCGAGCTGGGCAAGGGGTATAGGGGAGGGGAGCAGAGTGGCCGTCCAGAATAGGGGCCAAAGCTGGGGTGTGGGAGCGTCGATGGGAAGGCAGCCAAGCTGGGGGATTCATCCTGGACTCCGAAGCGGCAACAGGAGCTGAAGAGGCAGGGGGACGGAATGGAACTGAGCCCTGGAGATGAGAACAGAGAGGGAGAAAAAAAAAGTGAGACCAGCTCTCAAAAATCCAAATTATGATTAAGAGCTTTATCCAGTTCAGCCTCCCAACTGCGTTGTGAGGAAGGTCGTTATTATTCTCATTTTACAGATGGCCAAACTGAGGCTGAGAGTGACTTGCCCAAGGCCACCCAATGGGTTTATGGCTAAGACAGGATTTGAACCATGGTCTCGTCCAAGATGATAGCCAATAGGCTACACTGGATCAAGCATCTAGCTGTCGCTAGAAATCTCACTGGACACAGGAGCTCAGCATCACAGCGAGTGTTGCCACCTTTCTCAAAGCCTTGATACTAGAGGGGCGGGGCCATGCTGAAAGAAGGAGGGGCAAACAGGCTCTCCCGCCCCTTTCCGATGTGGCTGCAGCGCCCTTCAGAGCATTGCGACGTAATGATGTTCTCAAAGGGGCAGAGTAGCATTCCCTGGTTTGGAAAATCTCAAAGAGGGACACCCTGTGCACTGTCCCCTACTGCCTTGATTTCCATAAATATGTATAAATTAAAATTAATTGGCATAAATTAACTACTCGGAGCTACTGCCCAGTTCCCCATACCTGTTCCAGCCTGACACACAGCTCCCCACCCCCACAAACGAGAGACACACACACCAGCTTCACACTCTCACAGTATGGGATGCTCCTCACCACCAAGTCCAGCCACCGAGCCCAACCCTTCCACAGACCCCGTCTCCTTGCTCAGCTGCCTCCACCCCGTGCTTGGCTACCCCCACTGCCCAGACCAGGGGATCCCAGCTTTCTCTTCTGAGACAACCCCTCTCCTCCCAGCACAGATGCCCTCGCTCTCCAGGCAGGGCCACCCTTATCATTTGTGGATCTGGCAACCCTATTCAGTGGGGCTGGGGGTTGCTTTGAAATAATCCCCCAAAGCCGCACTGCTGCCCCCACACAAAGCTCTCCCTGGGGTTGGTTCCTGTGCCCCCTGGTGCTTAGCAGCTCTGACCCGGTGCCATCCTGCTGCCCGGCGCTGGGGAGATTCTCTAAGGCCACTTTTACACAAGGTGCCTGGAAGCGCCTCTGGAGCCCTGTATTCAAAAGGAAAGCCCCACGGGGAGCGTTTACACGCCCCCCGTGCTACTGGATGTGACGTGCCACCTGTTCGCTTCAGCTGTCAGGTCTACAGAATGCACCTCTCAAAAGCCCTGCATCTGCAGTCGCTGCTGCTGAAGCGAACGGGCAGCCCGTCACTTCCAGTAGCACGGGGAGCATGTAAACACTCCCGGTGCGGCTTTCCTTTTGAATACAGGGCTCCAGAGGTGCTTCAAGCGCCTCGCGTAAAAGTGGCCTAACTGTGGCTGCTGCTGCCTGGCTCCAGCTGGGGTGTCGCTGCTGAACTCAGAGATAAAGAGGCAGCAGAAGATCCAGGAGGGCTTTCCCCTTCATACACCCCCCCCCCCCCATGCACTAGCTGCCATTGGCTTGTTAATGGGGAAGGGAGGAGAGCGCCGTAACCCTGCAACCGCAGGAGCCCTCTCTGCTCACTGCTGCCCCCTAGAGCTGGCTGCTCTGTACTGCAAATCAATGAAGGGAAGGGGAACGAAAAGCAGCAGCAGCAGCAGGGGCAGGGTTTCTAGCTGTCCCAACCAAGCTCTGTGAGGGAGGCTTCTCCTGCCCTCGCAAATGGGAATTTCCACCCTAAAAAACCTAGGAAACCTGGCAACCCTAAGGCAGAGCCACATCACAAAGAGGCAAGGCAAATGACTCTCCCCCTGCCCCCCCTTTGTGACCTGGCCCTGCTCCCTGGGCAAAACGCCCGTGGGGTCTCCAAGCACCCCGTGCTGTCGCTGGCTTGTGCCCTCTGGGTTTCCTCGGCGAGGCCACCCTAGTCTTGCCCCAGTTAACGGCAAGGAAATAGATCTAGCGATTTATCTAACAAAGCCTCTGAACTCCTGTTCCTCTTTCCCTCCCCTCTCTAGGCTCCAGTTCCTGGCTCCTGCCTCTCCTAGCCACTGCCCACACCCCCCCGTGGAACGCAGCTCCCTGCCCCAGGCCTCAGGGATGCCAGCCCCAAGGCTGGGGCAGACAGGCCTTTCCAGTTCCCCTGCTGAGGGCTCGTGCCAGGGGAAAGCCCCAGCCAGGGTACGGTGCTGCCGTGTCTACCCAGCCTGGCAGGCAGCCTTCCCCTTTCGCACGCACAGACACACCCAGCTCGGGCGAGTCCAGGAAGGGCCCAGCCGTCTGTGGTGTTACCCAAAGCCTGGCAGCAGCCTAGTCTGTGGCTGGAGCCCCAATCCCCCCTGTCGGCTTGAGGCTAACAGACCACACTGGTGGGGGGGTGTAACCCTTTGAAAACTAAGGAGGTTCTCATGCCTTGACAGCAGCAGAGCGGCCATGCAAGTATGTTAGAAGCAGGTGGTTAGTGTTGCCCCCTCTCTGGGCTTTAATCCAGAGGGTGTTAACAGACATCACACTGGCCCGGTTTGGCCCGACTGGGCCAACATGATGCCTGAATGTTTCTTCCAGGCCGGCCAAATGTGGGCCCAAGGTGGCGGCTGGGTCGGAACAACACAGGCCCACCGTCCCCATTCAGCCATAGCCCAGCTGGGTGGGAGCCAACAAACCGGGCAGGAACGTGTGTTCCCAGTCGCGGCGCATTTCGGCACGGAGGGGTCACCATGGCCATTGGCAGCCATGGCTCCCTGGCATGGCAGATGGGCAGGGTGCCGGTTGCAGGGTGCATGTGGAGCGGGCTGGGCGTACGGCGCTCCCCAGCCAGGGTAGGCGGCAGGGATGTCTGCTCCAGTTGATGGAGCTGCCCCGGCCGAGGGTAGCCCTCTCCACCCCTGGGCAGGATGACGGTGGTGCCATTATGTCTGTAAAGACCCAGAGTCTCAGGGCTCATGGGGAAGTTGGGATTTCTCCAGCTCAGCCAGGGGTACCCTGGAGAAATCAGGGCTTCTGGGGCAACCATGGCTAAAAACAGATGGAGCCCGCTGTAGCCAGCTCTGGCTCTCAGGTCACCAAGCACGTCTGTTGAGGCGCCGCCAGATGTTGGCCCGGATTGCCCCAGGCCGCATCGGCAGCTAGCCCAGGCACTGAACTCGGAAAACCTCCAAGGTCAGAGCCCAGGCTCGGGCCCGCCCAACCGAGCCACAGCAGAATATCACGTTTGTTGTGGCCCGCCATGACCTGGCCAAGCTCGAGGCCGCCATGACCAGCTATCCTTAGCTGCCCATCATGGCAGGAGTGGGGGCAGGGAGTGTAGTCTGGGTGCGGCTGCCCGCCCACACCTTTATTGTGTGTCCAGTGCCCCGAACTGACCCGGACGTGTTGCCTGGGATTTTCTGCCCTGGTCAGAAAGGGGGTGGCCAGAAGGACTTTCTTGCCCCCCTTTCCAATGTGGCCCCATCTCTATGGAGCGCCATGATGTCACAACGCTTCACAAGTGCAAAAGGGGACATGGGGATCCTTTTGCCCCACCCCTTTCTGAGGCCCCACCCCCTGTGGAGCATCATGGGCCATAAGGGAGGAGCTTATTTTATTTATTTATTTATTTGTATTTCTTAGCCGCCCCCTCATGCCCATGGCATCTCGGGGCGGCTTACAACATAAAATCAATCATCTAAAACAGCAATAAAACACCAAAATATCAACACTTAAAACCCTCTAAAAACAACCACCCCCAAAATATTATCCCCATCCACCCTCCCCTCCTCCGAAGGCCTGGGAGAACAGCCAAGTTTTTGGGAGGGCTTGGGGGGGGGGATGTAAACTTTTGTAAGGGGGGAAATGGCGTTTTCCATTTTTTCCAAGGCCTGGTAAAGAAAATTTAGAAATTTGGAGGGAAATTTAAAATAGACCGTCATAGATGGCACAGGGGAGAGCTTGAAGGGTCATCTAGTCCATCCCCCTGCACCACCGCAAGAACTACCACACCTAGGGTGGCCATACCTCCCCCTTAAAAGAGGACACATGAAAAATACATGGTGCAGGGCTACACTGGAACCAATGCAGCCCTGCAACATGTATTTTTCATAAGCGTCCTCTTTTAAAGGGGGGAATTATGGCCACCCATACCACACCCCAGCTGTCTACACAGAAAAATCCATCACATACAAAACAGAGACTATTACAAAATCTGCCACAAGTAGAGACTGGGACCAAGCAGAGCACACTGATGCCTGAAATAAAACTGTTCCATGCATGCTATTAACTCACAATTACTGTTCTATTATTAATATTATTAACTAGCTATTACTATTGTTCTGAAACCAAAGAATAGAACCGAGTTTGTTTTAAGAGTCAGATAAACAACACTGCAAATCCTTTTAGCTCTTCCCAAAATTCCTGTTTGTTCTTTTTTTAAAAAATGTACATCTTCAGGCAACCGTAATAACCCTTAGAAAGCCAGTAAGATTCTTTGCACTTAACAGCAGCAAAGTAGTTACTCAAGGATTTTGGAAGCAGGCCAGGGAGGGAGAGAGACAGCAAGGTCCCCCGGGTTGGTCCCCCTCCTCTGTATAAGGCCCCGTGCCTGCTCCCGGGCCCCACCCACCAGACCACTCCTTCCTAGCACTTACTGCTCCCGGTGCTGGTCCCTTTCTTCTCGCCCGCGCTCTCCACGTTCAGGGGGTTCCGGATGCCTCTGTGGAAGGTGAGCTGATCGGCCCAGGCCCTTCTGGTGAAGATCATGTTCTGCAACAGCTGGAAGGGCAAAAGGAGCAGAAGGGTCTGCATGGTGATCTCCTATTTACAGCTTGTTAGAGGAAGGGGGCATTCCCCCCCTTATCCCACACATCGGACAGACTCTGCTCTCCCTCAACCCCTTGGGCACCCAGTTCCCATGCACTCTCCACTCCTTTTTCCACAGCTCACACTCAGGCCCCTGTCCTCTCACCCTAATTCACAGACCAGCCTGTGACCCTCTCTCCCCATGCACTCTCCTTCCCTTACACTGGGAGATCCCTAATCCCTGCTCTCACCATGTTGGAGGGGGAAGGGGGTAAAAAGAGGTGCAGGAGGAGGCTTATGGGGATACCCAACCCATATACTAGATGGGTCTCTCTGACCCAATCCCTGTACTTCAGCACCTGCCTCACTTAAAATGGCAGCCAGATTGTGATGTCATTGCATGGCAGCCATTTTGTGGAAGAGGTGGCTCAGTTGAGTTTCTCCTGGGTGGAGGGTGGCCACCTATGCAAAATTTTAAGGAACACTTATGAAAAATACATGTTGCAGGCCCTGCATTGGCACCTAAGGTAATC
Organism: Sphenodon punctatus; assembly: GCA_003113815.1. NCBI lineage: Eukaryota > Metazoa > Chordata > Lepidosauria > Sphenodontia > Sphenodontidae > Sphenodon > Sphenodon punctatus. The sequence goes on from QEPC01008495.1 coordinate 2,652,053, forward strand.
TAAGGTGCCAATGCAGGCCCTGCAACATTTATTTTTCATAAGTGTTCCTTAAACTTTTGCATAGGTGGCCACCCTAGAGGGGGAATAGGATTGCCACCTAGGGCATAGAGGTTCCAATCCTGTCACAGGGGTAGGGAGGCCAGATATGCACATTTTAGAGGACACCTATGAGAAATACAGGTTGCAGGGTTGCAGTGGCACCAATGCAGCCCTTCAACCTGTATTTCTCATAAGTGTCCTCTAAAATTTGAATATCTGGCCACCCTACACAGATTGCTTTTTACCTGACACTCCCATAGGCCAAAATGGAAGTGTCAGGTAAAAAAATGACCAAAGGTGGCCACCCTAGAGGGGAAGGAGGGGTGATTGGTGGCTTTGTCCCATGGGGGTGGATGTCTATGTTGTTCCCCCGTCCCCTCAGCATCTGGATCAGTTACTCCTTTGATCCCTACTAGGGTTGCCACCTCCCTACGAGAGGGAACCTGGAGAGGACAGGACCACATTGAAGGGGCGGGGCAAAAAGGCTGTCACTCCCCTTTCTCCTTGTGGAGCATTGTGACATCACAGCACTTCATGCGGTGGGGCTATGTTGAAAGAGGGCAGGAAAGACCCTACAGTCTGCTCCGTTCTGCTGCCCCCCAAACCCCTGATTCTCTAGGTTGAGCCAGGTAACCGGCATTTAGATCTTCCCAAAAGCTCAGCGTCGGTGGCAACTAGGGTTTGGCCTATGGGAGTCTCAGGGTCAAACGGCAGGAGGTGACAACCCTGTTCGTGGCCCCTTTGCCCTATGCATGCACACAGGGCAGACATTTTCACCCCTTCCTACTGTGCGGTTACCTCACTCTGCATGCCAGTGGGGATCATGGCCGGTTGGTACATGTTGGCCGCCCCCATGAGCAGCGGTGGAGGAGGGGAGCGCACGTCCCACAGCGGGTAGTTGACAAAGATGAGCTTGCTAAAGTTGAACTTGTAGGTGAATCGCTTGCCTTTGGTCTTATGTAGGATGCGCTTGTTGTAGTAATATCTGCAGGGGGAGTACGGGAGCCAAGAGGCGTTAGCACAACTGGAGATACAGGACCCTGTTAGACGAGCGGGCCAATCTAGCAGATTGAAAAAAATTCGCTTTTAAAAACGTTGCATGGGGAACGTTTACACACAACTGGAAGTCGCTGGCTGCCATTGAAAACAGCCGTGCCCGGCGGCTCGTGCATTGTTTTTAAAACTGGATTTGTCAAAACCTGATATCGAGGTTTGACAAATCTGGTTTAAAAAATAATGTGTGAGCTGCCGGGTGCCACTGTTTTCATTGGCGGCCGGCAACTTCCGGTGTATGTAAATGCTCCCCGTACAACTTTTTTAAAAGCAGATTTTTCAATCTGCAAGATTGGCCCGCTTATCTAAAAGTACCCAGACAATCCATAAGTTAAAGTTACTGAATCAAGAACAGTATTTGACTCTAGAGCCACCAGATGACGCTGCTAAGTTTATGTGTCCATGGAAGGGAGATGGGGGTTTGCAGCTGAATTCCTTTGTGTAACCACTCCTTTTCCCCTTCTCTCTCATTGTCTCGGTCTCCATTTTGTCTTCTTACTAGTTAGATGCAACTAAGGATCTGTGCCTGAGAAAGCTTCAGTAATTTTCTGTTTTTAAACCTTCAGCTGCATTTGTCCGTACTGATTGCGAATCAGTTATTACTCTGCAACAACACTGACAGAGGGTGGAATCACCAAACAGACATTGTTTGGCTTGCCTGCTTAAACTGGAAGTTCCTTGGGGCAGGGACAACCTTTACTCTGCAGAACCAGGCATAACAGGGCCCTAGAGTTGACCGTGACAAAGGGGTTTGTGGGGGGATGCCAAAAGGGAACAGAGGGGAAAGAGTGTCTCCTGCCCCTTTCTGAAGTAACCACCCTGCTTCAGAGGCCGGAACATCATGACATTCTGCAAGGGGCAGAGCCAAAGGGGACTGGCCAAAGTGACTCTTTTGCCCCTTTCCACGCTGGCCACTCCCCCTTTGTAACAGGTCATGAGACTCTGTAGGGGGGTGGCATCAAGTCAGAAAAGGGGTGCGGGAGCCCCTTCACTCCACCCTCTTTTCTCCAGTGTCTCCAGATCAGACTTGGAGAGGTGGCAACCCTTCAGGTCCCAGAGCTCAGATGAGGTGCATGCTGGGTGCTTCCATAGCGCACATTCATCGTCAGGAAGGCAAGATCCACTTTTTGTAGGGAGGTGTGGGTTCAGATCCCACTCCTGACACCAACCTCCTGGGGGCCGGAATAGATGACCCTTGAGGTCCCTTCCAAGCCTACAATTTTATGATCATAATCACTTGAACCAGGCATGGGGAATCTCAGGCCTGGAGTCCAAATACAGCGCACAGCTAGTTTTTATTTGGCCCCTTTCCAGTTCCTAGTTCTGGCCCCTGGATCCATTTCCTAACCCCAAGCACTGAAAGACTGAGCTCAGGGGAAGGCAGCAGAGATGAGGGTCTGCCCACAAGGAGAGGGGGCAGATCCACTGTACAGATCCATGATCTGGAACCTACTTTGCCTGAGCAGAGTGTACCCTTTAAGCACCCCTGCACCCAACTTCTATGTGGCCCTCAGAGCTTGTACTAATTTTCAAAGTGGCCTCAGGGAGGGAAAATATTTCCCACCCCGGATCTAAGGTGTTTACACATCTGCCCGAGAAAACCCACAGCCAATAGGCTCCTAGCATGCAAATGAGCTGGGAGAAGAAAAAGGGCAATTGGGTCAGCTGCTGCTGATGTCACAATCCACACAGTTCACAGTGGCCTAATAGGAGTCTCTGCAGATGGCCCGGGGTTGAGGATGCAGATCGATGCAGGGGGTTGCTGGGGCCAGTGGAAGGGAAGGGACATAACAGTGGCTTGATAAGGTGGGGGCTCAAAAGTGTCTTGATGGGAGAGAGAGGAAATCATTCCGTCACCTGAGGGCCCGGCTCAGCTTGTCATAGTTCATCTGGGGTTTGCATTTCCTCCGGCCCCACAGCCGCGCCACCTCGTCGGGGTCCTTGATCACAAACTCCCCGTACTCGCCATGCTGCCAGGCGATGACGTGGCGGAATTCCTCCTTCTGCAGGAGCTCCAAGATGAAGTGCCAGAGCTGGATCTGACGGGAGCCGGGGCTCGACTCTGCCTTGTAGGCCCAGTCTGGGAAGGCCAGCCCTGCAGAACAAGCGAGAACATCGTTTTCTTGCCCTCCATGTCTCCAGTCCCTCACAAATCCTACTGGGGTGGGTGCCTGATTCATCTCCCCTAGATTGTAAGCCTCTCAGGCAGGGGCTTGTCTCTTATTCATGATTGTTCAATGCTTGGTACATTGCTGGGGTGATGGGAAAAGGGAGCCATGTTAACTGAGCGTGGGTCCCTGTCTATAAATACATAATCATTAATCATTGAATGAAGTATTTCTATAGTGCAGGGGCAGGGAATCTTGGACCCGATGGCAAAATGCCGCGCACGACCAGTTTTTATTTGGTCCCATTCTAGTTCGTGGATCCCGCCCCCGGATTCAGTTCCTGCTCCCAAGCCCTGAAAGACTGAGCTCAGGGGAAGGGAGCAGAGATGAGGGCCTGCACATGAAGACTGAATTTCAGGTAGAGTGGCAAGGCAACCAGCCCCTATTTGCAGGTTGGGAGCCTGTCTCACATAATGTGATTTCAGAAGTGACGCGTTCCAGTTCACCACAGCGAATCCCACCCCGGTGTGAACGGATTCACCGCGGGCTGTGGTGACGTGGTGACATGTGAGGTGACCTCTCACTTCCCCCAACAGAAGTGAGAGGATTGTGACCACCGCCCGGGGGCAATCAGAGAGAACATGGGCTGGGGGAACACAACAGACATGCAATGGAGACATGGACCGCGGTTCGAGCCCCAGAATGCACCGCGGCTGGGGTCAATTCCTTCCACCGCGGCTGCGGGTTTCTGTTCAGAAGTTACTTTTCATTCACCCCTGCCACGGTGACCATTCACCGCACTTCTGGACCTCCTCCCGCCCCGACCTCACGAAGCATGGTTAGCTTCACCTCGGGCCGCGTTTGACATCTGGATGGGAGCAAACAGACACGCACGGCGCTTTCACACACACCCCCGCGTTTCCCTGAGGTTGACTGTGGTGGAAATTCACCACGTCACTTCTGAAATCACCCATAGTGAAATTAAAAAGTGTATAACAAGTCTTCAACGCAGTAAGGCCCCTGGGCTGGATTTTTTTGCCTGCTGAATTGTTTTTGGCATTTGAAGATTGGTGGGTGCTTATTTTGGCCCATTTGTTTAACAGTATTAATATTTCAGGGATGATGACAAATAAATGGAATACTAGTATTATAATCCCAGTATATAAAACGGGTCAAAGTTCGGACCCATATATCTATAGGCCTATTAGCCTCATTAATGTAGTTGCTAAATTATATGCCAAGTATTTGTTAGTTAAGCTGGACGATTGGGCTAAGCCTAATAGTTTCGTAGAACAGTCCAGCTTTAGACTAGGTAGATCGCCTGTGTATAATTGCTTTATATTGGACCATAGCAGCAAGTATTCACAAAATGGGATGAAACTTTATAGACTTTATAGACTGCACATATATTTAATTAATATAAATATTAAAAATGAATGGGACCAAAATGCATTCTTGTTTAACCCCTCTTGCCGTAGGGATTAGATCTAATTAATTATTTTTTATATTAATTAAATATAAATTAATACACAGGAGCAGTGTATACGGATGTGGCTATGCAGAAGGACGCAGGAGCAGTGTATACGGATGTGGCTATGCAGAACGACGCAAGAGCAGTGTATATGGATGTGACTATGCAGAACGACGCAGGAGCAGTGTATATGGATGTGGCCATGCAGAACGACGCAGGAGCAGTGTATACGGATGTTTCTATGCAGAACGACACAGGAGCAGTGTATACGGATGTGGCTATGCAGAACGACATAGGAGCAGGGTATATGGACGTGACTATGCAGAACGACACAGGAGCAGTGTCTATCTAAGGAATGCTTTTATTCAATTAATATTCCAGGTTATGGAATCGGAATATTTGCAAGGTAGATATGCAGAAATTCCGATTGCTCTTAGAAATTGTATTTATGGGATGGGAGCTACAGAGAATTTGCCCCATTATTTGTTTGACTGCATCCCTCTGTGATATTTGTAAAGTATATTTAAATAATTTGATATGGCATACTCAGAATTGGCAAATTAAATTTAGATTGACTTGTGCCCTATATGTGGTAAGAACCCTACAGTTACTAAATGATATTTTGTGTATTAAATTGTTGTGGGTTTTCTGGCTTCAACAATAATGAAGAACTGAACTGATATAAATACATAATAATAATTAATGATGAAGTATTTATTATTCCCCACAGGGGTGGGGAATCTCAGGCGTTGTGGCCGAATGGCACCCACAGCTAGTTTTTATTTAGCCCTGTTCCTGGATCTGGCCTCTGGATTGAGTTCCTGCCCCCAAAGCACTGAAAGAGTGAGCTCAGGGGAAAGGAGCAGAGATGGGGACCTGCACATAAGGAGAGGGGACAGATCCATGGCCCAGATCCATGGCCCGAACTCTCCTCTTCCTTAAATAGCCCTGCCCTCAGAACTTGTACTGATTTTCAAAGTGGCCCCCAGGAGGGACAATGTTCTCCACCCCGATATAGCGCCTGGCACCGAAATCATTAATTAGAGATAGGTCCCTGCCCTGGGGGTGGGGAGTTGCAATCTAGAATGGGCAAGGTTGGGGAGACAAGGGAGAGACAGGGGTCTAGACATTCATGAAGCGGAGAAGTCGCAGGTGCATGTGCTTAACTTAGTGACGGGAGAAAGGAGACTCGAATGATAGGACAGTAGAAGGAGCGTCAGTGAGCAGTCCGTGGGGGTGAGAAGCTACGGAAAGACTAAGGGTGGAAGGGAGCAGAGTGTATGTGTTCAGGGAGGGAGTTCCAGGAATAGGGGGCAGCATGGGAGAAAGGGCAAAGATGGTTTAGGGAATAGGAGACTTGGGGCAGGTGAGGGTAGTGGCAAAGGAGGAGCTTATCTAGGGCAGAAAGATAGGGAGGACCAAGATGATGAAGAGCTTTGAAGGTGATGACAAGGTGTTTGTGGTGACGATGCAAAGGGGGAGAGGGAGTCAATGGAGGGAAGTGGCTACCCCAGAGGTGGCTGCATGAACAATTTCCTGTGCTGCTTTGCTATTATCAGATGCCAGGCTCCCTTCTAGAGGTGGGAATATTTCAGTCCTGGATGAGTAATTCCCTGTGCATTGGAGCCGCATGGTTGTTAAATCTGATGCCATGTTCCACCGCAGAGGTGGCTGCATTTCAGTGCTGGGTGAGCAATTCCCTGTCCTTTCTTGCTGTTATCAGCGGTCAGGCTTCCCTCTAGAGATGGCTGCATTTCTGTTCTGTGTTTCTGCCATTCGCTGTGCATCGGAGCTGTGCTGCTGCTAAACAAGCTGTCATGTTCCTCCCCAGAAGTGGCTGCATTTCAGTGCTGGAGGAAAGACCCTTTGAAAAGTGCAGTCTTCATGCATGCGATGTTGGCAGCGCAAGAGGCGACGTGCTCCGCAGCCTTTGCAACATGCTGGGCTAGCCTTACGACAAGACTGCCTCCAGGTCTGCTATTGTCTTTACTTTTGGGGGTGCCGCAGTGGCCCTCATGTCTAAACCCCTCCCAGTTGGGTCCCAAACATGACTACCTCTAGGGCGCCATGGGGGAGGGTGTGGGGCCACCAAGGGCCTGACATTTTATCTTTGTCCTGGACCCTGAAAACTCTAAGGCCGGCCATGGTAACATGACTTGGAATTAGGCTCACTTCCAAAAGAGAAAAATAGGGGAAGTGGTTCCCCCCCAAGTCCTCCTCCCTCCTTTTCCTTTTCTGTTTTTCTCAGCAAAGACATGGCTTGCTCTCTCACCTGAGATCCAGTAGGAGTTCGGGACTGAGGGCATCCCCTCTGAAACGCAGCCGCAATGCATCTTCCAGATCTGGGAACAAACATGCAAAATCACAACCATTGTTAGCATAACAAGCAGTCTGGGGCAACCGCGTGGGAAGCCGACTTTCCCAAGCCAGGGAAAGACAGGGATCTAAGTAAGTTGATGGGACTTCTCAGCCACTAAGAGGCCATATCTCTCCACCACAAGCACCTCATGTTATGAAATTTTGGGCTCCTGTTTTATCTTTGGGCCCTCTACCTCTTTGCCAAATGTATTAAAGTGATCAGAAAGGGGGGGTGGGGTGGACTGTAGGGAGTTTACCCACCCCCTCGCCGATGTGGCCCCACCCTTATGGAGCGTCATGATGTCACAACACTCCACAAGGGGACAGGGTTCCATCCGAAAGAGACAGACAGCCCCTTTGCCCCGCCCCCTTTCCCATATGACCCTGGCTGCCTCCTGCAGAGTGTCGTACGGCTCAGGACACTATGGAAGTGGGGGAGTTGTGTCACAAAGGCAAGCCCCTTGGTTCTGCCTCCCTGACATGGTCCCACCCCCTCGGAGAGAAAGTTTGGGAGACTTGGGTGTTACTCCCAGCTGTCTCATTGGAAGGGTTTTGCCACTAGCAGAGGGAGGTAATAACCCTTCCAGTGACAGACCTGGGACCAGCACCCAGCTCTCCCAAGTCGCAGTGCAGAGCAGTATAAAGTAGGGCTGAAACTCGGTATTTGGAATTACTTGGTTTTTTACCGAGTATTCCAGTATTCGACTCAGTATTTACCGAGTAACCAAGGAATTGGCCCGGTACTCGGTATGGTACTCAGTACTCGGTTACCCCTTGATTGGGGAAAAGGGGAAGGGGCAAGGAAGGGGGGTAGGAGGCAGAAGGGGGCAGGAGGAATGGGCAGGAAGGGGGAGTCAGGGACATAGAAACCCTTATAGGGGCTTTTCCTGCCCCTATATAAGGGGATTCATTACTCAGAAAAATACTGAGTATTTTACCAAGTCTGAGTGCTGTGTATTTGGCCGCGTTACCAAGGCCCAGCCGAGCACTCGACCCCGATCCTCAGAAATGGAAATACTCGCAAATATTTTTTTTACTATTTGGTTCAGCCCTAGTATAAAGATGGAAGGAACCTTCCCCCATCAATAGAGGCTGGAAATCCACCTTAAGGAACTTTGCTCTTTCCCTTTCTCCCCTGCCGATTCAATGCTACCAGGCAACCTGTGAGTCAAGGAAACACACAGAAGTGGCACTTTGGCTTTGCTGCCCTGGGGTGACATCAGAAGGACCTTGTGAGAGTGACAAGAAACCTGCTGCCCTGCCTCAGGCTGGTGCCTGCGTCTCCACCCACCCCCTCCTACAGCAAAAGTCACCTCATACCAGCCACCGATTTGGGGGTAGGGGAGGTCACTGCAGGTCATTGAGGAGACTGAAGAGGAAGGGAGAGGCTTTTAGTTGACATGACTGCTTGGAAGGGGGTGAGTGGAACTCTAGGTTTTTTCTTCCACAAAAGCTGACAGAAGTCATGTTTGTGCGGGTCTCTGGCTTGTGGTGAGCCTTGCCAGATGACCCATAGTCCCTTATTTCAGAACCCGACAGCTCGATAGAACAAGCCTGGGTCCCACTTATCTTAAAGATGCCCCCTCTCCCCTGTGTCCCATTGTGATCCCTAAGGTCGGCCAGGGACACCCTTTGGCAAGTTCTGTCATGTCACCAAACCTGTACGATAAGGGTGTGCAGAGGCGTACTTGGCAGCTGCTGCACAGCTCTGGCACTCCCTTCCTTGGAGGCTTGCCACAGCTGATGCATCTTCTGGAGGAGAGATGTAAGACCTGTTTATTTGACCAGGCCTTTGGCAGGTAGGGATGATGCAGCCGTGGAGAAGAACCTCATTTCCTCCTTTCCACAGCTCCCTAGTCACTTGAGGTGATTCCTAATTAACCCAGCTAATCAAACCCAGCTTGCATGTAGCTCCATTTCACTTTGGACCTTTATTCTTGGCATAGAAGACCTACGTGTCCAGGGCCGGCCTTAGATTTTGCGGGGCTGAGGGCAAAGATAAAATGTGGCCCCTCCCCCATAGCAGTACACTCCATGGGCCCCTAAAGGCAGTGGTGTTTGGGGCCCAGTTGGGAGGGAGTGGGGCCTCCACACCCTGCCCCGGTGAAAATAGGGGCCACTCTAGGTGTCCCAGAAAGAGTGGGGCCATCGTGTGGTAAGACCAGCCCTGTCTGTGTTGCTGGAAACCTTGCACGTTCCCGCCAACAGAAGTTGGTCTAATAAATGATATCATCTTAACCACTTTGTCTTTTATTTTTAGTCAGGGGTGCCCAGAATTTTACCTGTGACCCCATTTTGAGTCTCAAAATATCATTCCATAACCTTGGATAACAGCAAAAACATGCAATGTACTTCAAATAGCAACCTGGAATTATACAACCCAATCTGCAAATGGGGCAACCTGTCTTGGGGTCCTCACTGCAGCTAAAACCAATATCCAAAACAAATCTCAAGTTTGATTGATTCAGGACACAAAGCACTTTCTACCTTGTTCGCCAAAATGAATATTCGTTGCAGATATTTTGGTTTCAGCTATTTTATTTCGTTATTCAGCACGTCTGTATTTTGTTTTGGATATTCAATTTTGGAATTTCATTTTGGTTATTCGGTTTTGGTATTTTGTTTCAGGTATTCAGTTTTGGCATTTTATGTCAGTTATTCAGTTATGGCATTTTGTTTCGGTTATTCAGTTTCGGTATTTTGTTTCACTTTGGGGTATTCAGTTTTTGTATTTCATTTTGGTTATTTGGTGTTTGGTTTGGGTATTTTGTTTTGGGTGCTCGGTTTCAGTATTTTGTTTTGGGTATTCAGTTTGGGCATTTCGTTCACTTAGGTAGTGCTCTTTGGCACTGTTTAGTACTTAATAGCGCTGCTGAGGTGAACAGAATTAGGGTTAGGGTTTGCCAGGTTGAATTAAAAGCTAAGGTTGGGGGTGTGTGGATTTAGGGGTTTGCTAACTTTGCATTTAAAGCTAGGGTTGAATTAGCAGTTCGGGTTAGCTAACTTTGAATTGAAAGAGCGGTAGGCTTCTCTCATCTCACTATCGTGAGTGTCTGATTGCTTTAACAACTGAGTGAGTGCTTCACCCTAGATCAAAGGGCTTCAAAGGATCCCTTTTAAGCAATAGGCTGTAGGCGGGGCTGAGAGCTAGCCACTAGTACAAATTGGGATCCTCTGCAAGAGCCTCTGATCGAGTGGAGACAGCCTCTGGCAGAGTGAGGAGGCTCAGGTGGGTAGGCGCTAGGCTGTAAGAAGCCTAAGGGTGACACACCCTTGGGAAGCTAATAACAATAATATGAAGAAATAAATAAAATGAATTAAATAAAAGAAAAGGGAAGGGGGAAGAAAAAGTAGCTGTCAGCAAAGAGGGCCAGTCAATAGGGGAGTTAGCCATGGGAGGTGCCCTGCAGAGGTGACTTGGTTGGTGTGAGTTTAGGTAAGAACCCCCTTCTGTTTACTGACTCATTCTCTTAGCTATCTGGAATCAAGCGGAGACCCCCGTGACAAGTGCTCCGGTAGCTAGCTAGCCCTAAACGAAGGAAGTAGCATTCAGCCCTTGTTACTAAGGCTGCTTCTACATGATCTAAAGTTCAGAGTGTCTGGATTTAAGTATGTGTGTACACAGATATTCTGGAGTACACAAATCCAGATTTGTTGTAATTTACTCCGGATTTAAATAAATCCAAAATAGTGTTCGTGTAGTCACTTATTCCAGACTAGAGCCTCTCCTCCCCCATAACCAGGATGGTGAAATTGATTATGAAATGCTAACAGATATTAGACAGGCTACTAAAGACAGAAACATAATAATAATAATAATAATTAATAATGGGTGATTTTAATTACCCTAATATTGACTGGGTGAATATCTTCTTGAGGTGTGATATGGAGGTAACGTTCTAGATGCCACAGATGTAATGACTGCTTCGTAGGGCAGCGAGTCCTGGAACCAACGAGAGGAGCAGCTCCTTCAGATCTAGTCCCAAGTGGAGTGCAGGACCTGGTGCAAGGGGTGACGGGGTGGAGCCATTTGGCAATAACCATCATAATATAATCAAATTTGACATAATTACTGGAGGGAGAATGATAAACAAAACTACCGCAGTAACATTTGGCTTTAAAAAGGGAGACTATGCTAAAATGAAGAAGGTAGTTAGAAGTAAACTAAAAGGAGCAGTTACGAGGATTAAATGTCTGCAAGAGGGGTGGAGACTATTGAAAAACACCATCTTGAAAGCCCAGGTTAAATATATTCCACAATTAAAAAAAGGGAGCAAGAGGACCAACTGTCGGCCAACACGGCTAAATGGGGAGATGAAGGAGGCTGTTAGAGCCAAAAAGGCATCCTTTACAAAAGGAAAAGCTAGTCCTGATGAGGAAAATAGGAAAGAGCATAAGCTATTAAGCACTGACAAATCAGGTGTAAAACATTGAGAGAGAATTTGAAGAGAGACTTGTTAAAGAGGCACAAACTAATAATACAAACTTTTAAAAGTACATCAGAAGCAAGAAGCCTGCTAGAGAGTCAGTTGGGCAATTAGATGACGTAGGGATAAAACGGGGCACTCAGGGAGGATAAGGCCACTGCAGAGAAACTCATTGAATTCTTTGGTTGTCTCCCTTCAGAGAATGTTGGGGAGATACCCACGCCAAAACTGTTCTTTGTAGGTGATGAATCAGACAAGCTGTCACAAATCAACGTGACTCTGGAAGAGATTTTAGCAAATTGACAAACGAAATAATAACAAATCACTGTGACCAGATGGTATTCACCCCAGCATTCTGAAGGAACTCAAATATGAAATTGCAGACCCACTCCTGGTAATTTGTAAGCCATAGCTAAAATCTGCCACCGTACCTGAGGACTTGAGGGTAGCGAACATAACACTGATATTTAAAAAGGACTCCAGAAGCGATCCTGGAAACTACAGACTGGTGAACCGGACGTTTGTGCCAGGCAAAATGGTGGAAACGATTATTAAGAACAGAATTTCTGGGCATATTGATAAGCATGGCTTAATGGGGAAGAGTCAACATGGATTTAGAAAAGGGGAGTCATGCTTCACTAATCTATTGGAATGTTTTGAGGGGGTAAATAAGCATGTGGATAGTAATATAGTGTATCTGGATTTTCAGAAAGCATTTGATAAGGTCCCTCATGAGAGACGCTTGAGGAAATGAAAAAGCCATGGGATAGGAGGCAGTGACCCAGTGTCCTATTGTGGACTGGTAACTGGTTAAAAGATAGGAAACTAAAAGTAGGACTAAATGGTCAGTTTTCATAATGGAGAGACGTAAATAGTGGAGTGCTTCAGTGATCTGTAGTGGGACCGGTGTTGTTTAATGTATTCGTTAATGATCTGGAAAGGAGAGTAAAGAGTGAGGTGATCAGATTTGCAGATGACACAAAGTTATTCAAGGTCGTTAAAACACAAGCGGACTGTGAAGAATTGCAGGAAAATCTTACAAGACTGGGTGCCCGGGCATCTAAGTGTCGGATGAAATTTAATGTGGACAAGTGCAAAGTGATGCACATAGGGAAAAATAATCCAAACTATATGTACACAATGTTTGGTTCTAAATTAGGAGTTATCACTCAGGAAAAGGACCTTGGAGTCACTGTTCATTCATTTCATTTACAATTTTATTGTGTAGCCATAGCTATTACAATATAAAACATATAATAAACCATTTTGGTCATTTTACAAAAACAAATCAAACACAACCAATTACAACATTATGCATTTGCCTATTAATACCAGGTCTTTGGTAAGAAGAAAAAATTAATCGTCTCCGTAAGGCTGCTAAGCCAAAAGAAGCCACTGCTCTTGTTACGCCAGAGTCTATGAGGTTAAGAAATTCCTGGAAAAGGGTATTTAAATGACAACCATAATCAATTGAAAATGTAATACCCAGAAATTTACTTCTCAAATCCGAGAGGGCAGGGCATCGGAAAAGAATATGACAGACTGTGTCAGTGTCCTGGAGCTCACAGAAAACACAGTCACGATTTTCCCTTGGGATCCCAGCATACTGACCCTCAAGAAAAACGGATGAAAAAGAGTTACATCTGAGCTTAGAGAACACCACTCTTGCACTAGAGTCTGGCCACACAAATAGATAACTAAACCTAACATTGGAGGATACTGGAGAAAAATAAGCAGGGGCAACCCTTTGATCTTTTAACAAGGGATCCTCAGTCTGAAGCTCTTGGTCACCTAATCTCCTAACAATGAGAGACATAGTGCCCTCAGGCCCCACTCTCTTAAGAGATTCCTTAGAATATCCTAACCTGTGAATCTCTAACTCAACTGTTTTGTCCCAGGGTCCCAAAAGGCCATGCTTGATGACTAAGCTAAGAAGGGACCTATCCTGCGGAGGGAAAAGAGAAACCTTTACCCAATACTTAAATAGCATCCGCATGGCAACCAATCTAATTGTAGAGCAAAAGGTTTCAGCTCTTAGAATTGCCTGAGGGGTACCCTTAGGGACCCCCAAAATAGAACGGAGAAATCCGTTTTGGATAACTTCAAGTTTATCCAAATAGGAAATACCCCAGATCGGAAAAGCATATAGAGCCTGGGAAATGACCTTGGCCTTAAATAAACAAAGAGCTGGTAAAACCAGCTTACCTCCTCTACCAAAGAAAAAATTAATGATCACAGCTGTAGTTCGCCTAGCTTACACTTTGACGCTTCAAAATGAAGATTCCATCTATTTGAGGAGGATAAAATCACTCCCAAATACTTATGAGCTCAATTGCTCAATTAGGTTGGCACCAATAACCCAGCGATGGGATTTGTAAACCCTGATATTACCCATTACCATTACCTTTGTTTTATCAAAGTTAATCGAAAGGGCCTCCTTAATACAATAGACCCCAAACTGGTGCATGGTTCGTCTAAGGCCCACTATCGTTTGAGAGATCAATACAGTGTCGTCGGCATACAGGAGAGCCGGAATTTTCCTGGTGCCGACGACTGGGGCATGAGTATCAGTGGTCTTCAAAAATGAAATCACATCGTTTATAAAAAAATTAAATAAGGCAGGGGCCGATATGCATCCCTGCCTGACACCTGCCAAAACCTGAACTTTTTTAGAAGGCATCCTCAAAGGGTTATATTGGATCTGCAAGGTGTTACCACTATGCAATTTTACCAACAAAAACAGCAACCTAGGGTCAAGCGAGGAAGTTCTGTAGACAATACATTGAAATCCTCAGCTCAGTGTGCAGCGACCGTCAAAAAAGCAAACAGAATGTTAGGAATTATTTGTAACAGGAGAGAATAAAACTGAAACTATCATAATGCCTCTATACAAATCTATGGTGCAACTTCACCTTGAGGACTGTGTGCAGTTCTATCGGTCTCAACTCAAAAAAGAAAACGTGATCCCGCCCCTCCGCCCTCACCAAACACCTGGCGGAAAAGCCAGGTCTTACCATTTTGATGGAACGCGAGGCGATTCGGCCTGAGGCGAACCTCCATATAGTAGACTAGGAATAGAAAAGGTTCAGAGAAGGACAACAAGAATGATAACGAATATGGAACGGCTCCCCTATGAAGAGAGGCTAGATAGATTAGGGCTCTTCAGCTTGGAGAAGAAACGACTGAGAGGGGATCTATGAAAGAAGCTTATAAAATCACAACTGTTGTGGAACACGTAAATAGGGAGCGGTTATTTACCCTCTCAAATAGTACTAGAACTAGGGGACACCCCACAAAACTAACAAGTAGTAGATTTAAAACCAATAAAAGAAAGTATTTTTTCATTCAACGTATAATTAATTTGTGGAATTTGTTGCCAGAAGATGTGGTCACGGCCAGTAATACAGCTGGGTTTAAGAAAGGATTGGACAAGCTTCTGGAGGTTAGGTCCATCAGCAGCTATTAACTGGGTAGGTTTGGGGCATCGTAACCTCTTACTGTCAGGAGCTGGGAGTGAACAACAGGGAACAGATCACCCCATTGTGACCTGTTGGGTACTTCCAAATGACCGAGATTGGCCACTGTCATCTGACCCAGAATGGAACTACTTATGTTCTTATGTAATACTGAAATCGAATAACTGGATAGCGGGAAAGAAATATAAGAAATAAAAAATATACAAATTTTGTTTTACATGCTGAATGTAATTTAGATATTTGGTGGTATGTTCAGATACATGAATTATACTCACAAATGCAAAATGTCATATTAATTTCACCTCTAGTCCAGACTCACAGTTTGGGAAACAAAGGGTGTTTTCAGACGTTACGGGCTCCCGATTCACCACAGTGGATTCCCAGTGGTGGTGAGCCGACCAACCACCCCCCGTGGTCCAGGAAGGCCCCAAACAGACGTGACGGGATTGGGACCACGGCAGGGAATCGGGTCGTCAGACCAGGGCCCGGGGCAGCACAACAGACATGATGCCGATTCCGGGTCGTGGTCAAAACACCCAGAAGGCACCGAGGAGGGGCGGGAGGCAGACATGGCCGACAGAGGGCAAACGAAGCCAGAAGGGCCAAAAGGAAGCGTCCACACAAGGGACATGGGAAGGGAGGGGGAGGAGGGAGAAGAGCCGCCGAGGCGGTACACACAACAGGCACAGAGAAAACGAGGTCATTAGGGCCGGGACAACCGGATCTTCCGGTATCCGATAATGCCGGTACTGGGCGTACCGGCATTATCGGATTCAACCCGGTAATCCGGCCCGTTTCCCGGTACCGGATTTTTTTTACATTGCGGCCATTCAAATGAATGGCTGCAATGTAAAAAAAACCCCACCAAAAAAGCGTGTTTCCCTCCTCCTCCCAGGCTGCGCGGGTGGAAGGGGGGACACCCCCCACCCACCCTGCCCAGCCTGGATTTAAACAAAAAAATTCCCCCGAGTGTCCCTACTGCGGCTCCGGGCCGCTGCCAGCAACCCAGAGCGAGCCCACCAGCGCCAGTGGCCGTCCCAGCAGCAGCCGGTAAGTATTAAGTAGTGTACTTAACACCCCCCCACCCCAGGGATCACCCTACTTCCAAGTTCCCACCCAGGGATCCTACCTTCATGGAGCTCCGGCGGTCTGGCGGCTTCAGTGCTGACTGTGGCTGCCGGCTTCAGACGCTAGTAGGCCTTCCGGTTGTACAGGACAGCCTACACACTAATCAGGGTGGTGAGGACAACAGGCAGCCAACACAGAGGGGTGGGAGCCACTCAGGCCGCTCGCCCCCTTCCCCCACATCTCCGGGGCCTCCCTCTCGGCCACCCCGTGGCCGCCGTGGAACTCTAGGAACTCCCCCCCCCGCTGTCTGTGTCCCTGACAGTTTCCTGGGACACCAGAGGGGCAGGTGTTGTTGGGAGGGAGGGTGGACCCAGGACCAGAGGGCCCCCCCGGGCGGCTTCTCCCTCGGGAGGCCTACAGGGACCAGTAGGCGGATGCGTGGGCCCAGCGGGCGTGCCGGTGGCTGGGGTGGTGGCGGAGGGGCCTGGCATTGGGGCTGGGGCAGACAGGTTGCCCGGCGGGGCGGTGGCCATCACGTAGGCACTCATGGTCCCCACGTGCAGCAGCAGCGAGGTGCCAATGTCATGGGACCAGTCCATCTTGGCAAAGTGCTTCCTCACCATACGGTCAATGGCCTGTTCCAGCTGCCCGAATGCCTCCACCTGCCTGCTGTGCTTCCGGCGCTCCCGCCTCTGTTCCAGTCGCACCTCCGCCTGCAGCCTCCGGTCCCTTGCCTCCGCTTGCTGCACGGCCCTTTCGGTGGCCGCCTCCATGCGGTCGATGGCCGCTATCATCTGCTCGCCCTGCTCGGTGTGGTGCAGACTATGTCCTCCGCCTGCTCCTCCCTCCGGCGCTGTACCCGTGCATGGTGCTCCCACATCCGCTGAGCCGGGGGCACGGGGACGGCTTGCTGGGACCCGGTGGGTTGCCCTGTTCGGGTGCACAGTAGGGGTTGGTTAGGCGCCCTAGCCCACCCCCTCTCCCTTGCACCACACGGGCTCCCCTGGTCTCCTCTCCCCCCACTTGCTGAGTTGCCTCACCTGGAACCGCTGGCTCACCGCTGTCCCCCTCACCAGCCTGTCGCAGACCTGTGCGGATATGGGAGGGGGTAGGTGGGGGTGGGCTGAACATGTCCCCTGGCGGCCCCCAGGGCCCCCTTTCCGTGGTCTGGGGTGTCATAGGTTGCTGGGGGCGGCCCCGTGGCCAGTGTGCCCCCCTCCCTTCCTCGGCCCGTCCCCTCCAGTCTGTTTCCCATCCCACCTGCTTGCTTACCCTCGATGTCGGTCTCAGAGCCCTCCGAGGCCGGTCCCTCAGTGTTACTGGGGTCCCCCTGCATCCCCTGGCCGAGGGCGACCGGTGTGCTGGCCTCGGCTCCTCCTGGTACGGAGATCAGCTGGGGGCTCTTTGGGCTGGTGCGTGAGGGGGGCCTGCTGGTCCCCGAGGTCCTGGGGCGTTCCTCTTGGGAGGCAGGGTCCCTGGAGTCGGTGCCTTCTAGCGGGGCGGCGAGGGGAGGGGGTACATCGGCCCGTTCCCTGCCCTGGACCACGGCGGCGGTGCTCCCCACAAGGTGCGGGGCGACTATGGAGCCCTTCATGTGAAGGATGCGGTCCAGGGCGTCATAGTAGGGGGCGGTCCAGGCTCCGTGCCCGGACTGCTGGTTGTTGTCCTTGATGGCCTTGTACCCCCTCTTGAGCTCCTTCACCTTTGAGCGGCACTGGGCCACGGTCCTGTGGTGCCCCGCCGCCTTCATGTCCCGCACGATCTCCTGGTACACGTGCTTGTTCCTCTGGTTGACCGCTAGCTCCAGCTGGTGCTCCAGGGTCCCCCAGATCCTGATGAAGTCCTGGGTTTCCCTGTGCCCCCATTGCACCCCTCGGTGGAACGGTGGTCTCCCGCGTGGGCCCTCCTAGTCCTGGTCCTCCTCTTCCGCATGCCCTCCGCCCGTTGCCTTCAGGGGCTCGCCGTTTCCGTGTCTGTGGGTTGTAAGGGGGGGGCGGGCGGTTGGTTGCCGGGTTGCCTCAACCCCGCGGCCCACCCCCTTTCCCCCCACCTGCTGGCCCACCCCCTTGGTGCTCCTGTGCCGCTGCCCCCCCTTGTTCCCCTTACCCATTTCTGGGGTGCCTCGTCCCCCGGGCCGGTTGCCGGCTCTGGGGCGGCCTGTCCTGCCTGCACCTCCTCCCTTGCTCGCTCGCCCTCCACTCTCCTCTCCCTTCCGCCTCGCTCCATCCCGCCATGTCCCCCTGCTGCCGGGTGCCCTTTAAATCTCCCTCCCTGGCCTGTGTTGTTGCTCGTTGCCTGGCAGCGACGCTGCGTGCTTTGTCCCCGACTGGGAATTGTTTTGATTGCTTCCGGGTGGTGGTTGCTGTTCATTTATTACGTTTTGTTGTTTCCCGGTGGGAATTGCTTTGACCACCCTTTCGGAGATGGTCCGGGCCAGACCTCCGGAAGGGTGGTTAGTTTTGTCCCCTGCTGGGGATTGTCTGTGGTGAACATCTGGTGCCCTTTGGCCCTGCCGCGGGGTTGTGTGTGGTTCACTGTGGTTGACTCTGATCTCGTAACATCTGAAAACACCCAAAGTTTTAGAGCAGGAGTGAGGAACCTTTTCCTTCCCATGGACTACCTTGAAAGTTAGTGCAAGCTACAAGCTCCATATTGAAGTTGAAGACAGGGCTGTGCTCATGAAGAGGAGGGTCTCTAGATCATGGATCTGTGCCTTATCCTTGTGTGCAATGTCCTCATGTCTCCTCCCTTTACCCTGAGTTCAGTCTTCCAGCACTTGGATGTAGGAACTGGATCAGGGGTCAGATCCAGGAACTGGAAGGAGACCTCAAAAAACTAGCTACAGGCGGCATTCAGCCCCTGAGCCTGAGGTTCCTCACCCCCATTTAAGAGAGATTTGAGATTTATTTGTATCCAGCAATTTGCTATAACAAAGGAACAATACAATACGAACAAAATAGATTTAAACAAGATATAAAATATAAAATTGTAAAATATAGTTAAAACAGCAATCATATTGGTAATATCAATATGGTAAATCCCATGAGGTCAAAAGAAAACAAGGGTTACAATACTCCATATCTTAGTGATCCTCTATATCTTATAACCAATAACAATATATAGGCTGTCCCCCTTGATATCATTGAGTTTGGCAGCTGTAATAGAACCCGAAGCTTTATTCCTTAGATATTTCCCATCCTCTCTCCACGAGTTTAAGGAAACAGGCAACTGCTTTGGGTTGGTCCAAATCTGCAGCTACAAGTAGACAAATCATCCTTTCCTCTGGAGAGAGGGAAGAATTCTGAAATAAAGGATCTAACCATGCTTTCCTAAGATCCTTGCATCGAGGGCAGGAGAACAAGACATGATGGAGAGTCTCTATTTCCTGCAGCTCACAACTGCGGGTTCTATTACAGTAGGGAATTTGCTCCCTTTTACCTCTCACGACTTCGGTTTCCAGCAGATTAAATCGGAAGAGGGTTATCAGTCTCCTTAAATTGGAATCCTGCAGTTGAAGAAGATAGTGCTCCAAGGCGCAGTTGAATTTAACCTGCGAATACATTGGGGCAATCGTAGTTGCCACAATAGCTTGCAGATCACTCCTTACCGCTAAGTCTCTAACTTTCCATTTGAGTTCAACCCTATCTATGGTATGTTCTGGAACATCGGTATCATTCAGGGGGAAAGAAAGATTAGCAGCCATTTTCTTAATACCCCACCACCATTTGTATTGTACAATACCATGGTGTGCCTTTTGTTCCAGATAACACTGGTATGCCAAGGGCAAGGTCTTCCCATGGGATAGCTTATACCAAAACTGTAAGGCTCTGAGATTACATTGAGACTGCACTGTTAGGAAACCTGTTTCTAATTGAAGCATAGGAAGAGGTGTTTCTCTCTGAGCTCTTAGAATACACCTTAAGAAGACGTTTTGGGGCAGTTCCCATCTAGGGGCATAACTATAATATGTTCATTCTGTTCCATAGAGGAGTTAGGGGAGAACCTTGGCTTTGAAAATGCCAATGACTAAATCGAGTGGAGCCACAGGAGCAGAGCGATATAGCCTTAATATTCCAGCAGTTGACTGAGATGCCTTGGCTGCCCAACAGTCTTGATTAGCCCTCCAAGCTTGAGTTGCTGAGAATATAAGCCCCAGATAAGAATGGTGAATTACCTGGGATAATTCTTGCGAGCCGATTCTCCATCTGTAGTTTGGGCGGGTCATACCAAAACTCATAATTTTGGATTTACTAGCATTCACCGCCATACGATTTTGCATACAAAAACGGTTGAGGGCATTCAAGCAGGTCTGGGATAGAAGGACTATACCATCTGCATAGAGCAGTATTGAGATTGGTCTCTTCCGGATAAGATGGGGAGGGGGTAGTATGAGCAGTCCCTACCATATGCACCAGGTCATTGATAAAAAGCTTAAACAACAGCGGGGCCAAGAGGCAGCCCTGCCTTACTCCCTGCTGAAACACAAAGGGGCTAGTAGCCTGACCAAGGGGCCCCACTCTAACCACCGCCTTGGTGCCTTCATGGAGAGAAATTATTAACTCTAATAGGCCAGCGTTAATCCCCATGTTGTGTAACTTCTGCCATAGAAGCTTTCTAGAAACAGAATCAAAAGCCTTTGCCAGATCAATGTAAGCTACAAACAGTTTAACTCTCCTTACTCGTACATATTTATTGATTAGATGGGCTAATATAAAGCAATTGTCCAAGGTAGATCTTCCTGTATGAAATCCTGCCTGTTCGTCCACTATAAGGGAATAAGATTGTGCCCAATCTTCAAGAGAATTCAAAAGAGCTCGGGCATACAGTTTGCTTAAAACTGGCAAAAGATCTATAACAGGTGGTTTCATTAGGATTTCCCTTCTTAAAAATAGGTATAATAATAGCCACTGCCCAAGCACTTGGAATTGAGCGAGTTGCATTTATAGCTGTAAAGAACTTAGCAAGGACAGGAACCCACCATCCAGAATTATCCTTGAACAATTCTGGCAGCATACCATCTACCCCTGCAGCTTTTCCCGATCATAGTTTACGAATAAACTCGTACACCTCCCTTTCTCTATCTATCGAGGAGAATGAGGAGGGCTGGTCATTAGATACTAGATCTGCGGGTGGAGGAGAGATCCAGTCAGCTACTTCAGGGCAGGAGTCGTGATACAGATCCGTATAAAAGGATATCCAGGACTCGTCCTTAATTTGCTCTGACCTCACTACTCTGCCCTTCTGTTACCAGCTGTTAAGCAGCCTCCAAAATCTGGACGAATCTTGGGTCTTAGCTGCGACCTGCAGGTCAGCCCAGATTTGAGCAGACTTGGAGGCCCTCTTACTCCGTAAAAGACTATAATATTCCTTCCTCTTAGAGACATATAATTCCCAATCAGTTTTCCAGTGGTACCTACTCCACACTTTCCTTGCCCTCATTAAGGCAGTCTGCAATCCTGGTCATACTGAGAATTCTTATTGGGATGGCATTTATTGGCTAAGTACGAGGGAACTTTCTTTGTGATATATGGAAGGAGATGTTCTATTATGGCTTCCATCCAGTAGGAAACATCACTAGAGTCATCTGCTGCCAACAGTGTCTCCTGCATAGCTAGAAAATCAGCGGAGTAAAGCAGCTGCGATATCTGAGCTGAAACCAAGGAGGTCCACTTGACAGGTAAGCGAGTCAAGGACATGGCACTGGGGGAAGGATGATCCTGACCCTCATCAATGCCCATCCTTTCTAGGTCTAATTGCACAGGGTAATGGTTCCCCTCTGATCTCATCAAGACCTTAAAATCTTTAACAATAGAAAAGTGAATTGGAAAAATCATCATATAATCAATGACACTGGCACCCAATATAGAGTCAAATGTAAATTGCCCAAAAAGGTCCGAGGGAAGCCTGCCATTAAGAATCAAAAGACCCTGTTCCAATATGAGCTGGATTAACTTCCTTCCATGGGCATTTATAGTTGTATCCATAGATCCTCAAGAGGGAATTTTTAAATAAGATTGCAACTGAGGATCAATACTATCCAAGGGTTGATTACCTATTCTCTCGTTGAAATCTCCCATTAGAAGTATCACATTGTTGGGATACTCTAGTGATAAATGCTCTAATACACCATTGAACTGGTCCCAAAATGAAGGAAAATAATGAGAGGATTCGGGGGGGGGGACATAGATGTTAACAACTAAAAGTTCATCCATGCCTACGCATTTGATCTGGAGAACCATACAGTTCCTCAGGTCAACTAAGATTCGCCTAATAGCTGGCTGGATTTTATTAGAGACAAACGTAATTACCCCACCTGAACTGCGACCTTTCCTCCCCTCCTTTGTTCCTGGTATATCAAAAATCTGGAAGCCATCAAGATAAAGGGAGTCTGATGCATCCTTTAGGAACCAAAACTCTTGAAGGCATATTATGTCAAATTTGGTTATAAAATCAACCAAATCGCTATCCATAAATTTGGTTCTAATACCTTCAACATTCCATGAGAGACAACAGATATTAGAACACTGTGTTTGTCATGAAGGAAAAGGAATAAGTACTTCGTGGGGGGATCACACCTCATCTAAGGGAGGGCAATAGGTTGGCTTAGATAGTAGCTCTAAGAGAGAGAGAGAATCCTGGAGAACAGACTATATTTTTTGCATCTACAAGCAGGAGCTATTTAAGTTTCACACAGATTTCCTTTGTGTCTCTTACAACGTGGAAGCCTGGCCCCCCACCTCTCACATTGCTCTTTCCCTTTGGGGATCTAAGAGAAGCTGGAACTGGAGCCTTCTAAAGTCATCCTTGGTGAAATGGCTTCCACCGCCAAGGGGGATCCATTCCACTCAGCTGCCACACATCATATCTCTTTGACCAGCTTTATTTTCGGCCACCATGGCCTCCATCTCCAGAAATTAAATACTCTTGTTTCATGGTCCCTACTCCCCAGTATCTTCTACACGCCATTGTTTGCAAATTCTTGAGATGTTTTGCTGTCCTCTTTGGGACGTCGCCGATAGTGCTAATACTGCTAACCGAGCAGGGACATGGGTTACTTGGGATGTGATATTTCTGGAGTCAGAAGGAGGGAACTTGAATTTTACAAGGAATGCACATCTAGAAAATTAGTCCAGTGAA
The DNA here is from genome assembly GCA_003113815.1 of Sphenodon punctatus. NCBI lineage: Eukaryota > Metazoa > Chordata > Lepidosauria > Sphenodontia > Sphenodontidae > Sphenodon > Sphenodon punctatus. Next base: position 2,675,190 of record QEPC01008495.1, read on the forward strand.
CCCTCTACAGCTATTTACTTTTTCTCAAGCTATGCCACTGGTTTGAGCAGACAAGAAACCCCTCAGTGGGAGCTCTGTCTAGGGGTCACTCCATGTGCGGCATTCTTATCTAAATAAGGATTATTAGTACTTCAGAAAAAGTCATCTTTTAAATGTCCTGTGACTCTCCTCTCCCCTTTTAGGGTCACAATTGATCATTTTAAAAACACATCTTTGGAAGACGAGCAAACTCATCCTCAAATTCACCAGGTAAAATTTGTATGCCATGGGTGGAGCTACCTTCATAAGGCATGGGAAGTAGAGGGGACACAATAGCTCTTATCCTGCATGGGAGTACCTAAGAAAGAAAGAAAGAAAGAAAGAATGCAGACAGACGGACAGACAGACAAGACAGACAGAGAGACATGGGCTGGAAGTCAAGTGTCTAACTCTCCTAGGACTACTTTGAAAATCACACCCATTAAATCTTGGGAGGGAGCTCTTAAATTCAGAGTTTCTTCACTTACCTTTCCGCTGAGATTGGGTACTTTCCCACTATTAATTATCGCACGTAGAAACAAATGAGAGAGACTGCGCGCGTGTGTGTGTGTCTGAAGGTTTTAGGAAGATGCATCTTAATTTATATAGAAAGGGGAAAGGGTTAACTTTAAATCTTCTTACTCCACTCCCAGGGAGGAGAAAGATAGATGGAAGAGATCCCTTTTTTTTTCTTGAAGGGCTGACGGATTGGGAGATTTTCCTCCTGGATTTTTCATCCCTCATTGAAGCGATGTAATTAAGTTGGGTTTTTTTAAGGAGCTAATAAATACATGGGCAAACACCAAGGCCACAGTTTGACATAAATGGATTTCCCTTCCTAGACAAATTCACCTGGAGGGGAAATGGGGGTGGGGGGGTTAAAGTTGTAACTGCTAATGAGCAACTTGGTTTTTAAAAAAAACTTACAGCACAATGATCTAAGAGGCCAAGCTGTAAATAGCTGAAATGAGACAGATCTTCAGCCGGTATAAACTAGCATAGCTCCATCAAGGGTCAAGGGAGAAATACCAGCTAAGGATCTACTTCTAGAGGTTCCCAAATTATGATTTGCAGAGACCCCAAGTGGGGCACATTATCTGTGGACTGGGCCTTGATTCCACTTGATCTTATGTGGTTTTACTGCTGTCTGGGGTCACAGTGTGGGCTCCAGGAGGGGGATGAAAGGGAGCAGAGCCCGGCTTAGAATATGCCGGGCATATATAAAATGCAGGGGCCCTGATGGACACACCCCCTGGGGGGCACCCTTTGCGGTGCCCTAGAAGTGGTTGTTTTGGAGGAAGGGAGTAGGGGCCTGGTGAAAATGGGAGCCAGTGCAGGGGCCCCAGGAGTAGAGAAAATAGCAGGGCCTGGGGCAGTTGCCCCAGATTGTCCCGTGTGCCCTGAAAGGGCAACAGAACACCTGACCCAACCAGGGCCCGACAGGACAGATCAGCTCCCGTCAGGTTCGGGCCTTGGGCTCTAGTACGTACGTTTCCAGGATGTGTGCAGCACCCCCCAGTCTGACAATGGGTGAAAAATCTACGTGCCGCTGCTGCACGTCCTGGGATGGGAGAGCTACCGGGGCATGTCAGGGGACAGACCCAAACGTTCCCCCGGCCTGACCTGGCCTGCCTGGACAGCTTAAGGGGCAGGACTGTGGGTTGGTTCATTCCAGGATCACGTTTCCAACCCAGCTGCCAACTCCACTGGGGTTGGAACCGGGCCCACTTCTGGTGGGCCCAGAACAGACACGCGGGGTTCGGCGCTGGCACAGGGGGTCCAGAGCAGGAAAACGGGGCCAGCATTGCGTTTGTTAACATCCAACAGCATCCTGGGTTCATCTCACCCAGGGCTGCATGACCCCATTTTGAGACTTCAACATTATTCTAAGGGTGTCGGCAGAATTGCATTTGTGGGGCAGGTGAGCCACTTTGCACCCCCCCCTTTCTGACATGCACATGCCCCCTGCCAAGCATTGTGATGTCATGATGTTTGGGAAAGGGACGTGGCCGCATCAGAAAGGGGCAGGACCTCCTTCACCCCACCGCTTTTGAACTTTCCTTGGTGTTCTCTGCTCACCCCAGGCCCTCCCAAATTCTCAGGCCCACACTCACGTTATTTTATAATTTAAAACAATGGTGGGGAAACTCAGGCTCGGGGGCCAACTGCAGCCTACAGATTAGTTATGAATTGGTCCTTTTCCAGTTCCTGGATCTGCCCCCCCGGATCTAGTTCCTATCCCCAAGCACTGACAGAATGAGCTCAGAAACAAGCAGAGATGAGGGCATGTACTCAAGGAGAGGGGGTATAAATCCATGGCATAAATCCATGATCTGGACCCTTGTTTCCTCCCCCCTCCCTGATTGAACTCCTTAAATGCCCCCCATCCCCAACCTCTATGCAGCTCCCACAGCTTGTACTGATTTTCAAACTGGCCCCAGGGAGGGAAAAGGTTCCCCACCCCTGATTTCAACTGTGTCCTCTTCCACAGTCAACTGAGGCAGAGAGGTCAGAAAAAGTGGGAATAAAACCAAGAGGAAGAAGAGAGATGGCTGGAGAGGTGGGGAGGAACGAAGGAAACCAAGAGAGTTTCATGCTTGTTAGCGCAAAACAAACAGGCCTGTTTCTTCTGGCCAAGCTTTGGCTGGATTCCTGCCCCTTTATCTCTGAAAATCCCCCTCCAATCTGCTTAGCGCCTCTGTGGGCCTCTCTGAGCCATTTCAACTTCTCTCCTGCTTAGCATAAACTAGGCGAGAGGGTAAAGGGCCTGTTTGTTTAAAACCCGTTTAATGCTATTAAAGCAAGCGGATTAGGGGACATCGGAACAGTCAGCAGCCTGGGAGGGGGAGCGAGGGGAAGGAGGAGGCAAGCTTTGGCGCTTTGTTCACTTTGCAGGATGGACGCATGAAACTAGGGTCTGGTGAACTCAGCAACAGGGGTGAAACAAGCAGCCGAATTGCTGCTCGCCAGAAATCTCAGCATCTTAGGAACCGGGATTGATTTCCCAACCATTTCCATCCTGATACCGATGCAATTTCTCAATTCTCGCAATACCATGCGATACCATCCAAGTTACCGGCTTTCCACTTTTACTGTTAATTTACCACTTGGTGCTTACTGCATTGCGGAGGGTTCACGTCCGGGTTTCTGTCTGTTTGTTGTACTGCATTTCTGAGCCAATCATTGGGTGTTAACAGACATTGTGTTGTCCCGGTTCAGCCCACTTTAGCCGGACTGGGCCAGCGTGATGCCTGAGCGTTTGTTCCAGGCCACCTGCCAGATGTGGGTCCAGAACAAGCCCCACCCAGGGTAACAGCTGGGCTGGAAATGTGGGCCAGGAACAAAGCACTCCGGCATCAAAGTGCTCTGGAACATCATTTGTTCCGCTTGGAACAAAGCTGGGCCAGAGCAGGCGGAACCAAGTGGGAACGTTTGTTCCTGGCCCCAGATCCTCCCAGTTTGAGGGAAGTCCTCCCCCCTACCCCGGGTGGGACAGATGTCATTGTGACGTCTGTTAACACCCACTGTGCAAATACCCCACCCCTTAACCTCCACTCTGGTGCCTCCAATCAGAATTGTTGTTCTATGTTGTTCCCTTTGCTTTGACCAATCTGCAGCTAGACTGCAGATTAATAAAGGAATCTGTGCACCAACCAATGAGTGACAAGGAAGGACTAGGGAAAATGTGGTATTATCTCGCGAGATTTTAAATGGACGGCAAAGTGGTAAACGGGATTCTGGTAAGTGGAAAGTCGGTAAATCGAGAAATGAAATGTCAATCGAGACTTTGTCGAGTGCTGAGAGGTTCTTAATTCGACCAAGACGGTATTGGGAACCAACTGGATTTCCACAGGAATTCCCCTTTTGGCAAAATCTGATTTCAGTGCTATTCCTCAGAGATGCTGAAAGGTGACGGAAGGTCTCTGTCACCCACAGGGGTGGGGACAACAGCAGAGCTAGGCTCCCCCCCAACAGTTAGGGTTGCCACCTCTCTCGGTTTCACCCAAATACTCTCATTTTTCACTCAGCGTCTCCAGGGGGAATCGTGATTTATCTGGGTGAGCCGGGACAACTCCAGTAGCCTGAAGAAATCGGGGCAGCAGAGGACGGGGCCAACTCAGAAAGGGGCCCAGGTGGCCAGCCATATGAGGCCCTTTCACACAGACTAACACTGCTAAAATGGGTGTTACATTTTATTACACATGTTACAGGGCTGCAGGTGTGCTCTATGGGTGCCATGCAACATGTATAATAAAATGTAACACCCATCATCAGTGTTAGTGTCTGTGTAAAAAGGGCCAGGGACTTTTCCGCCACCGTTGCACTGTGGCCCCGCCCCTGTGGAGCATTATGTCATCATGATGACATTCCATAAGGCATGGGGCTACTTTGGAAATGTGCACGACAGCCCGTTTGCTCCACCCTTTTGCTGATGTGGCCCCTTCCTCGAGGAGTTTCATATTGTTAAGGGGAGGGGTTACGCCAGAAAGGGGCATGACAGCCACTTTGCTGACGCGGCCCTGTTCCTGTGTTTGCCCTGCTCAGAACAGCAGACCTCCCAACAGTCCTTATTTAGGAGGAACAGTCCTTCATTGGGTGCTGAATCTGACTGTCCTTTCAGGGGGTCAACAAAGTCCCTCTTTCAGGAGAGAGAGTCTGATATTTAAGCCTCAGGCCCCTCTTTCCTAGTTGCCTTCCAGGAAAAGCCCTTGAGAGGCCAACGGGGAGAGGATGGAACGACAAGGAACTCAGTAGAACAAGAAGCAGAAGAGCGCGTGTCCCTCTTTATGTGCTTGGAATATTGGAAATTGTGTCTGCGCACGTGAAGCTGTGTGAGGGGGTGGAGCTTATTTGCTGAGGGGTGGAGATTATTGACTGAGTGGGCAGGGTTCCTCCCTCTTTGGTCACTCAAAATGTTAGGAGTTTTGGATCTACCTTTCTGTAGTCTATTTGGTCTCTGCCCTAATCCTGCTCCAGCCAAGACCAGATCCTAATAAACCCACTTCTGGATCCTAATAAACCTGATCCTCATTGGGCCCCGGACATCCCTAGTGCATCGAAATGCCATGCAACTTAATATGTACCTGATGAATGATGATTGTGCCTGAAGCTTTGATGATGACATCAGGAAAACATCATGATGATGTCATCCCACCCAAAAGGTCCAATAAAACTTCCTTGTAGTTTCCCTGTACAATACACACGATACAATAGATGAATAGGGGGTTATTTTAAAATGAGGCGTCTTCTCCCTCAGTCCCTAATTCTAAAACAAAAGTCTACATAAGTAACAGTTTTTGGCATTCTTGACCGTTTTATTAGTTTTCTTCAAAAACCATGAATGGTTATCAGTTTTTGTTGCCGAAAATTGGCTTTTCGCAACCAAGAAACCTAACTTATTTGAGGCATCTCTTGGTTGTTCTTTAACAAAAACTTGAAAATATTGAGATTTTTCCCCATTTTTTTTTTTTTAAATAAAAAAATCTTTGGTCTCCCTTAGTTTATAAAAACACTTAAAAAAACAAATGCAGATACTTGGGTTTTTGTTTATTTTTTCAAAAAGGAACAATGATAGCACAAATTTCCATTTAATCCCAAGAAAAATCCATTTCCCATTATTTAAAAAAATCTTGGCTTAATATTTCCCAATCTCTCCAGTTTCAGTGACACTCTTTCCATTTTGCCTCTCTCTCTCTCTCTCTCTCACACACACACACACAAAATTTCTCTCTGTCTCTCTCTCACACACATATAATTTCTCTCTCTCTCTCTCTCACACACACACACACAATCTCTCTCTATCTCTCACACACACACACCTCTCTCTCTCACACCCACACCCACACCTCTCTCTCTCTCTCTCACACACACACATACACACACACACACCCCTCTCTCTCTCTCTCACACACACACACACCCACCTCTCTCTCACACACACATACACACACCTCTCTCTCTCTCTCACACACACACACACACACACAAAATTTCTCTGTCTCTCTCTCACACTTACAATTTCTCTCTCTCTCTCTCTCTCTTTCTCACACACACACACATAATCTCTCTCTCTCTCTCACACACACACAC
>QEPC01008495.1:2697330-2710926 GCA_003113815.1 Sphenodon punctatus
GGGGGGTGTAGCTTGCCAGGGGGGGCTGAGCGCTGGGAAATACTCCCAATAGGAATGTGCACCCAGAAATGTGAAATGCGATATTAGTAATTTCAGGGTTGGAAATGAAAGCCAGAAGAACGTTGCATGGCTTATTTGGCTTTCATTAATGACTTCTCTGCTTCACCCCTGCGCTGGTCAACATATAGATTCAATTTCAAGAATGTCTGTTTTATATTCAGCTGGAGAGCGGCAGGTTAGTCTAGCGCAGGGGGGGCTCAACTTGATTCATGCCGAGGGCCAGAAAATTTGGTTTGGACCCAACCCTGGGCTGCATGTGGCCCTACCCCAAATTTGCATAACACCACCCCCAATTTGCATAACCCCTCCCCCGGGCAGCGAGGCGCTGGGGCTGGAGATCCGGGTGGCAGGAAGCGGCAGCGAGGAGCTCAGGAGGAGACATCAGCGGCAGCAGGAAGTTGGAGCCAGGGAGGAGGAAGGAGGGATCTGGCCTCCTTCGCGCCAGAGCAGAGGCCGGAGGAGAGGTGATTGCCAGAGCAGGCGGAGGCATGGCGAGACGCAGGAAAGGGCTTTGCGGGGCCTGGTCTAGCGATTAGATTCCTAGCTGGAGACGACGGTTCATTTCCCTGTTCTGTCAAGTTCTGGGGCAAGTTAAGCCCTGCTGTCCAATTCCTCATTCTTGAATCAACAAACGTTTCGGGTACTTTGGGGGATCTGGACTTATGTTCAAACAGGTACCTGAAATACCGACAGGCTGCAATACCATGTTTATCCCAGTTTTTTTTACTTCCAGTCCCAGATTTGGGGGGAAATGTTCAAGTATTTTTTCAGGTAAAGTTGGGGACTCGAAAACCGACATTTAGTTCTCTCCCACCCCCTGAGTAGAGCCAAAATGCAGGTATTACCCCCACAGGTACCAAATCCAGTCCCTGTTTAAGCTCTACCTGATGCTTGGAGAGAGGCACGTGTCTCCCCCTCCGCACCCTCCTAAATTGAATTCTGCAGGCACCCGTGTGGCCCTGGCATCTCTTAATCAAACTTCGCTAATTGCCTCCGCTTGACACACACACACCCCCGCCACGGGGGGGATGGCGGGCGCGAGGCCCTTTGCTGCGCCTGATCTCGGAGGAGGAGGCGGGACTCTCGGACGGGTTCCCGCGGCGGGGCTGCATTCAGCCCCGCGCACGGGAAGAAGACGGCGGCGCCACTCCAAGAACCCGGCCAGGGTTGCTAGGCAACCCTGGCCACTAGGGATAGGCAGGGAACCGGTCACGTGGGCTCTGCTCGGAAGGCGGAGTCCACAAGCCGGCGTTAGTTTGTGCTCCAACCCCACTTACGGCTGGAGCTTCATCAAGCAGGCACCTACCCAGCCCTCCCCTGCACTGAGCGTCTTACCGGTTGCCATTCGGGGCCAGGAAGGAATTTTTGCAAGACGCCCTAATCTGACCTAACCTGGGCATCGTTTTTTGCCTTCCTCGCCGTGCTGGTATCTAGGCTAACTGACTGTTCCCTAGGAAGAGGGCGTTGTTGTGCATGCTCATTATTATCGCACTCTGGCAGGGTTCCAGTATACAAGTTAGAGTAGGTTAGAGTTATCATAAGTAAGAGTCATCTCCTTAAGAGATGGGGAGGCCCACCTGCCGGAAAGCAGGGTATGGCAAGCGGCGGGGCAGCCTCCCTGGGAGGGGTGCCGAGCGAGGGCCGTAGGGACACGTATGGTCCCCTGCCTGTAAGCACCTTTATGCACCTGTAGGCACTCGCATGAAAGGATTGGGTCCTCCTCACCTGTTGGGGTGGTAATCGAGAGTACATAGAAACCACCCGTTTCTGTTGTTCCATTACTGTTATAAGGTCAAGTTTATGTACTGGACCCGCATCGCACTCGGCGATTTGCCCCCACCTATTTGTTGAGTGTAATTTAATTCAAATAAAGAGTGCGGCCGTTAAAACCCACTATCGAGTCCTGTCTCCTTCAGTGCGTCGGCAAACTTCACAGGTAGGATCATTTGGATGATGGGGCTGATCCCCTGGCCGGTGGATCCCGCATGCACCCCTGCCCGCATGCTTTCCATGCAGCACAGCGTGTCTGCAATGGAGGGGCGCAAGGTTCTTGCGTGGGTGCGTGCAGGATCTGCAGGACATCGGATTGGCCCTAATATCTACAGTGTGTCCAAATTTCATATCAATCCCTTAGACAGCTTTGATTTTATAACGAGAAAAATGTTCACAATTAGACTGGGAGAGCGCTCATGCTTTCAATATAGAGTGGCCACTGGCCACTCTACAATCATCCCATTGTATTTCAATGGCATATCAAACCCATTGAATTACAAAGAAGAGGAAACCAGCAGGTGTAAAAGGCAGGCTGTGTCTGTTACGGATTTCTATAGCAGCTTGTGAAGCCCAGATTTAGGTTTAGTCCCTTGTTTTTGGTGTACAATAAAGTGATGAATTTTAGTTTCCAGGATTGTCTTTTCAAGATGCTGCACGGGTTCCTTTTGGGACAAGGATAGAGAGATCAGAAAATGAAGTGATTGTTCTGGGATGTTTGTAGCAGATGCAAACTGGAGTTTTTCGGTCTCCTTCTCGGCTCCTGGATAGGTACGATGTAACAGGGCTCCACAGGGTTCAACAGTTGCAGCCTGCCAGTGCCTAATGTTCCCACTGCACGACACCACCCCGGCCTCTCCACCTGCCCAGGTTGCACAAGGAAGCTACTCTGGCATTTACTGCAATTGTCAAACATACTGAGATCAAGTGCTGAGATGGGTAGTGGGTTTATTACTACATCCCTCCCAATAGTCCCTATTCAGGAGGGCCAGGCCCTCTTTGGGTGCTGAATCCCACGTCCCTCTTTCAGGAGAAACAGAGAAAAAGGCCAGGATTTGAGCCTCAGGCTCCTATTTTCTGGTTGCCTCGAAGGAAAAGGCTTTGGGATGGGGAGATAATTGAATTACAAGAAACTAAGAGGAATGAAAAACAGAAGAGCGTCTGTCATTCTTTATGTACTTGAGATACTGGAAGCCGTGTGTGTAAGTGCATGAGGGCGTGGGGTCTATTGGTAGAAGGGGTGGGGCCTCTTAGCCAAAGGGGCAGGGCTTGTCCCTCTTTGGCCCCTCAAAATGTTGGAAAATATGTTATTTACATTTTTAGGTAGACCTTTGAGTGCTCAAAAAATATCCGTAACCAAAATGGGTACTTGCATATCTGTTTTTTTTTGGGGGGGAGGGTATTCCATTGGGGGGAGGGTCAATTTTTCAGTCCACTTACATTATTTTCATCAATTGCACATGAGCATCTTCCGAAGGCAATGTAAGACTTATTTATTTATCCAGGCATTTGGCAAACGGGGATAGGGTTTGGGGAATTGTTGTTTTTCTATTATTATTATTTTTACATAGCTTATATTTTATTGGGTTTTTATTTTTGTATATTTTATACATGCACAGCTGTTTTATGTTTTTACCCATCCTCAGCCTTCAGGGAAGGGCAGGATAGAAATCCCAAACCAATCAATCAATGGGTAGAAACACACGTGACCGCAGCGCAGCAGTGGCCCAACCTGTCCTGGAGAGGAAAGCAGCAGCGGACACGGTCCAGCCCAAGCCACCAAACAAACGCGCCCACGGCTGGGGCTCCGGGGAGAACAAGGGAACGTGTGGCTGCCTGGCTCTGCCCCTGCACTGTGCCAGCACCCGGCCATAATGGGCAACCATGGCGGTCAGTGACGGCCAGTCATGGCAGCCCCGACTTGGGCCAGGTTAGTGGCCTGTGTACAGACGTGATAGCCCGTGTGGCCAGCTCTGGCCCGGTCAGGCGGGTCTTATACCAGGCTGTGACTGGAAGGTTTTCCGAGGTCACAGCCCAGGCTAGCTGCCCGCTGACACAGCCCGCGGCAATCCCAGGTCAACATCTGGCAGCGCCTGCACACACGTGTAGGTGATGTCCAGGCCAAAGCAGGCCACAGCGGACCCCAGTCTGCCATGTCTGTTTTCACCCATCATTGGCAAAATGATGCAACCAAAATATCAAACTAACCGAACTAAAAAAAAAAACAGAAAAAAAAGAATAACCAAAACGGATCCCGGACAGACCATAAACAGACATTGGTCATTACCCAAACCATCTTTTCTGGTCTGGACAGGGTTCGAGCTAAAACGGGTATTGAATTTAGTACCCGTGGGTAATACCTGCCTTTTCAAGGACTGCACTAAGTACTCATCCAGCTACTCGGGGACCAATCACGGATTCAGATACCTGAAAAATGGGTCATTTCCGGTACCAATTTTTTTTTAAAATTTCTGATTACTGATTGGTATAGCAGGAGAGAAAGCTGAAAAACTGGTACAGAAAACAAAAAAAGTGGAAGTAAAACTGGAAGTAAAAAAAAATCAGGGCTGGAAGTTGACCTTTCCAGGATCGGAAGCCGACATGCTAGGACATCAGGTATCCAATCGGGTCGCAGTCGGTACCTGATGTTGTCAAGTCAGTCTGGGCACTGGAAATGTGTTGGGTAGACTGGTTTCTGAGGGTATTAGTTGGAAGGGACCTAAGAGGTCATCTAGTCCAACCCCCCTGCTCAGTGCAGGAAATGCCCAGCTACAGCATCCTCGACAGACGGCCGTCCAGTCCCTGTTTGAAAAGCTCCAGTGAAGGAGACAGAGCCCACCCACCCCCAGGAGGCAATATTATATTCCAGTAACAGTATATTCCAGGGGTGGGCAACGTTGCCAAGCCCGAGAGCTGCGTAGCAACATTTTCATATCACAGAGAGCCACGCGACACATTCCATTGATGGGAGCTTCCCCTGATCCTGGGGGAACTCCTCCACTACCATCAGCAACCTGGTAAGTTTGGGCAACAGCAATCGCAGCACAGGGCCCATCGCCACGCTCCCGCAGCCAGAATACCGGCTCAGCTTCTCTTGCTCCTGAGGGAGCCGCATGGACTTCCCCCCAGGCAGCCACCTCTGATGAGAGCCACGGTACAGCGGCCCAAAAGCCTCATGTGGCTCCCAGGAGCCACCCTTTGCCCACCTGAATGGGTTTACCCAGGGTTTTTTTTGTGGGGGGGGTGGGGGTATCTTAGTTATGCTAAAATCATTGAACAACACATAGAAATCTATTCAATACACTGGGCCCGATGCGGCACCTGGGCCGGCATTTATACCACAACAAGAGAGGTTACAAAATGCTAGAGGGGATCGGAGTGGGAGCATTTTGCACCCACTTTGTACAATCGCCTCTGGGAGGCCCAGGGCACTTGATAAGTAGACCCCCATACTCACTCTCATCATGCTTTGAGTGTAGTCATTTGAATGGTTCTCTCTAAGACCAAGAAGAGATGCTAGATCCCCCGAGCCCATCAAGCCTTGCCCTTTTCTCCTGCCTCTTCTGTTCCTTGCATGCGAATGTAATCCTGCATTTTAACTGTCCCCATGTTCCCCTCTCTGCTTTAAAAGCTACTTCCCATTTTGGCATGGCTGCTGCTAGGCATCCTGAACTTTTAAAAGCCTGGCGTTACTTCCAGGGCCATAGAGCAAACAGGAAGACAAAAGGCATAAAAAGAGCAAAAGCAAAACCTGGCAAAAATGACATGTCCCTTTGGGTGTTTTCAAATGAGATGTTAGCTGAGCTGACTGGAGTCCGGGTTCAGTCCATGCAGCCCCTACTCACATGTTCAGTGTGTCCAGCATAATAACTGGGCAGCCCCCTGTGTTTATTTTATGTGCCTGCGGGCAGCCCCCACTGGCAGAGCAGGGAGAGGGGCAGGAAGGGGTCACTCCTCTGACGCTCTAGGATTTCTGCCCACGAAATCCTTTATGGGGCTGGCAGTCCTATTTGCGCGGAGATGCTGCACGCAGCCTAATTGACAGGACGCGGACACGTGGGCGTACATTAGCCCGCATGGTGGGCTCCACATTCTCTGAGATCCCACAGTGAATGAAAGCCATGTGGCCGGTGCGGGCGAACCTCTCATAAATGGGCAGGTGGACACCCATCTGCTGTGGGCTCCCGCCTTATTCCTTAACAACCTTTGATGCCATCGGGCTGCCCGCAGCTTTTCACCCCCACAGGCAGCAGCTGTGCTCACTGACGCTCCCTTTACTGTCCTGTCACTCAAGGGGTGAACTCACACGTAACTCTGCTAACTCCGATGTCCTCGGGACCCCGGAAGCTGTATAATCAGCCCCGAATGATCCCCAGATCACTGTTGCGTGTGAGTGAGACACGCCAAGTTCCAGCCCTGCTTTAAACTCGGATCTGACGAATACATCAGATGTAAATGCCAGATCAGAGTTTAAATTGGGGCTGGAAATCGGAGTGCCTTACTCACACGCAACAGCGATCTGTGGATAATCTGGGGCTGATTATACAGCTTCCGGGGGCTCGCAGACATCGGAGTTTAGCAGAGTTACATGTGAGTAGGTCTCCTCCACTGTAATCCAGAGAGTGTGGTCGCCATGTTGGTCCCAAGTGACAGAGAGACAGAGTGGTTCAAAGGATATCTTTTATTGGACCAACTGTTGTTGGTGGAAATAAGCAAGCTTATTTGTTTGTGGCCCAAAAGATTGCTTATTTCCACCAACAATAGTTGGTCCAATCAATAAAAGATATAATTTGAACTACTTTTTCTCTCTCCCCTGTAACTAAGCTAAACACGTACCCCTGCGACTTCTCAACTTCATGAGTGACTAACTGTCTCTCCCTATGTGCTCCTCTCTCTTGCCTCCCATGCCTTGTCCATCCTAGACTGTAAGCCCCTTGGGGCAGGGGCCTATTGCTAATGAATGATTGTACAGTGCAAGGCACATTGCTAGTGCTATTATTAAATACATTAATCAATCAATCATTAATTCCTTCACAAATTATGAAAAATGCATGTCAGGGAATGTTTCAACCTTGTAATATTTTTGATTAGACACACGTTACACCTGCTGTGTCCAGTGACCAACATCGTCCTTTTCATGCGATTTTTTAAAAAAAAAGGCAGAGGGAGAAGGGATTTTCCCAAACTTAGCATCTCATGTGAATGCAGCCTCTCTCTCTTGCAAAAGGATACAGAGCAACCCGGCTACTGAGGCAGGAGGCATGTGTCAGTTATTGCCCACCAGAGTGAAGCCAATCCCATACCACTCCATTTCCCCAGTTTATACAGCTGGATGCCAAAAAGATCTTGGAGTGAAATCTACCACTATGAACCATGTTAAGTTGGTAAATAAAAGAAATGTTTTGTGCCAATCAGGGACTCTGGACACACCCATTCAAGTATCTCAGCTCTGCCTACTAGCATGGAAATGAAAGGGGGATAAATTTGGAACCACCGGCTTCCACTGGTGTAAATTTCTAGCTCTACATTGTTTTATACAACGGAAAGAATGTTAGGTTTGGAAAGACCTGTGAAAACAAGGTTGTGGTAATGCCTTCCCACCAGAACGGTTCCCCCTACAGACTGACTGCTCAAATCTTTCTGAATTCTTCTCATCTGAGACACTCGTCCTTGGGATACTTCCAATTTCTAAAGCATTCTCTTTGCCTTTGGAATGCACTCCATGACCCGACAGAAAGTTATTTCCAAATCCCCTCTTGTCCCAGCCTCTAAAGATCGTCTGTTCTTTTTCTGAAGGCCCCAAACTCTGCTGCACCCCCAACACTTTCGTCAAAAACAGGAAATGCACAAGAGTTACAGCTGTTCAACTGCAGAATGAGATCCCCCCCCCCCCCACACATATTGGCGGTAGGGAGAGAAGGATGGGGGAGCAGGCTGGAAAGGATAACAGAAGCTGGGGAATGCTGAGGCAGGTATGGGGAGAGGAGGAGAGCTTCAGCGGGTGAAAGAAAGAAAAGGCTGAGGGGTGCTTGGCAGTATGATGTTTATATGCGTCATTTATCCGTATGTTGTGTTTAATATGTTGTGATCCACCCTGAGCCTTTGGCGATAGGGTGAGGCATAAATAAATAATACACCACCACCAGACTTTTCCCGAAAGCAGTTCTGAAGAGAAGCATGTTTGCCAAGTGAGGCTGTTGCCTCATCTTTGGTCAGGAGAAAAGGGTTTCTTTCAAGGAGAAAAGAAAAGGCTACCCCCCAAACATGCACACGCTCGGTCGTAGACACAAAATGTTTGCAGGACTCCATGGCTGAAAGTAGGAACAGCATGAACGTTCCAGCTGCAAAGCAGCAGATGGTTCTTAGTGGAAGTTCTTCTGCATCTTTTTGCCTCCACCCTGAGTTTTTAACACCGTCAAGAGTGGAAAAAACTCTTGGATGAGAAGAAGGGACAGGAGGGTAGTGAGAGCAGAAGCAATGTCCCGAGGGTGTCTCAATATCCAGGGGCACCTGCTCAGGGAGAAGTTGTTCTGGGATTTTAAAATGAAATGGATGTGGGAAGCTAGAGTTGGAGGTTGATTCCACGGGACAGCAAGGATTGGGAATGACTGGGAAATCCAGAAAGGTGTATGGTGAAGGGCTGGAGACACCTGGGTTGAGGGGTGGAAATCCAATTTATTAACCCTAATCCCTCGTGCCGATCTCTTACCTTTCCTTGGTACCTGGATCCTTCCCAGTCTCTCTCCTTCTCTTCCTCTCTCTCTCACTCGCCGTCTGTCACACACGGCCCGAGCAGTTCATCACTTGCTGCGTTAGGGTTACTTAAAATGAAAACCCAGTACTCCGTGCTCCCAGGAGGGATGCCGTGGTTGCAAAGACAATTGCATTAACCCTTGCAGGCCTCGGGCAGCCGGCGACCACCATACGCTCTGTCATAAAGGGCGGGCTCTCTCTCTCTTCTGCTTTTTTTTTTCCACGGGTGCCGTTTCTCTCTCCTGCACTTCACTCATCCCAGGCAGAAATATATACGGTCTCTTGCCTCCCATTCACTCCAAGGCTGTGACTGGAGCTGAAATGGTCAATGTTGGTTGCTCTTCGTTGATGGTAGGGGAGGTTCTCAATGGCCAAACATTGCTCCTTCCTCACGGCCGTTCGGTAGGCCACTGTCCTTTCACCTACGTCCGAGGCTGTTCCCCAGTGAAGAGACCTCTACACCGCGACAGCTTCGCCTTTGAGGAACCCAGCTTAGAAAGGGGGCGGGGGAGACCCTTTGAAGAAGCTGAACGTAGTCAGTGTCTGGCAGGAAGGGACCGAAGCTGGAGATTGGTGTGACCTCTGCATGGCATGCCGAGAACTGCATTGTCGGAACTTTACCGGTGCCCTGGTGGGAGACCGGAAGCAATGGCAGGGGCAGCGAATGACAGAGAGAAGTTTAAAGGGTGAAGACTAGGGGGGAAATAAGCTGCTGAGGGGGACCAGCCTTAGGGTGGGGTAGTCACCGTGGCCCCATGGTTTGTGGAGGGCCTGAAGAAGCACCTCGGGGAGCCCAGGAATGGCAGCAAGAACCCTGTCATCACTGCCCCTCAGACTCACAGGCCCCCAACACTGGTCGTGGCAGTGGGGTCCCAGGGAATGTGAGAGGAAAATATCAGCTTCTTGCTCTTGCCATGCTCCTAGGACCATGCAGCTTCCTTCGTGCTCCAGGGCAGCATGGCTTCCTCTGTCTTCCTGGCTCCTGGGGCTCTGTAACCTCCCCAGTCTCCAGGGCAGTGTGGCTTCCTCGGGTGCTCAGCCCTGCTCCGTTGCCCCAGCCCCAGCCATGGCTGAGGCCCAGTCCTAGCTAATGAGCCCTGGTTTCCTCAGGATGGTGGGGGGGGGACTGTGCTCAAAGGAAGAGGGGCGTTCCTGGATGACCTATGGAAATCAGGCCACCCCCCACCCCACCCCACCCCGGGACTCTGGGAGAAACCCAGAGAGGTGGCATCCCAAACCCGCACCCCTACTGAGCTTTCGGCCTTCTACCCAATTGGTGGAAATGGCAGTTCGGGGGGGAGGGGGGGTGGTGGGGACGACAATATCTGTTTATGCTCCGTCAGGTCCAATTCAGTGATTTCGAGTTGGGGGCTTTGGGGATTTTTCCTGGTTCAATTATTTTGGAACTTTGGTCATTTGACTAGTTTGGTCACCTCACGCTGGCAATATTAGAGCCATTGCGCGTTCCCAATTGCCAAACAACGATGTAGCCCAGGAGTGGCCAGCTCTGTCGCTTGGGCCACTTTGAAAATCAGTACACGCACCACAGGCCGCATAGAAATTGGGGGCTAGGGGGCTTAAGGGGTGCACTCGAGAAAAAGAGGGTCCAGAAGATCATGGATCTGCCCCCTCTCCTTGTGGGCAGGCACTCGTCTCTGCTTAGGGTGGCCACCGATGCACATTTGAAAGGAACGTTTATGAAAAATACATGTTGCAGGGCTTGCATTGGCACCTTAGGTGCCAATGCAAGCCCTGCAACATGTATTTGTCATAAGTGTTCCTTAAAAATGTGCATAGGTGGCCACCCTATCCCTGCTCTCTTCCCCTGAGCTCAGTCAGTCAGTGCTTGGGGTTAGGAACTGGATCTAGGGGCCAGAACCAGGAACTGGAAAGGAGCCAATTAAAAACTAGCCATGGGCCGCATTTGGGCCCAGTTCCTCACCCCTGATGTGACCGAAATACTGAAATGACTTAAACCGGGAATAACTAGACGGAAAAATCAACCCCCACACCCCAACATGGAATACTTAATAAAATGGATAGGTGAATACCTATTTTGGTCGTGGTGGATTATTCAGACATTTGAAGGGACCCTTGAAAGTGTGACTAATAAACCACTACCCGTTTCACCTCTACCGCCTTCCTGCAGCATCAGGGTACTTGAGCTAGCTATACAGACTCAGAAATTCCCTGGTCTTCTCAGCTCGGTTACACTGATTCTTCCTTGCCTGATCCCAAATCAGAGGTTCCGGGAAGGGCAGCTCTTTGTAGCAATAGAATGGATGGGTTCTCAGCAACTCCAGGCTACAAGGAGAGTGGAAAGGTTACCGCACACAGGGCCGGCCTTACCGTAAGCAGGGCCCAGGGCGGGGAAGAAATGCGGGGCCCTATACCTTCCACCGACAGCAAAGCCGCCAGCGGCCGACAGGCCTAGGGGCGCTCCCTGGCTCAGGGGGTGCTCCCCGGTCCAGGAGCAGCGCGCTACCCAGGCCTGGGCTCGGGAATGGGTGGAGGGGCACTCCCCTCCACCCATCCCCAAGCCTGAGCGGCCATACGGATTCCGACCGGATCACTTACCTGATCCGCCGCTGCTGCCTCTAGCCTGAGCCCCGTGCCACCCCGCTCCCCTCCGCTGCCTGGCACAATCTCTCGGCCAGAGGGAATGAGGGAGAGAGAGGCAGAGGCCCTGCCTCTCCCTCAGTTCCCCATGCCAAAACAGCCAGGCAGGCAGTGGAGTGGGCCAGTGGCATGAGGGAGAGGTGGAAGTGAGGGAAGAAGCGGCAACCCTGCCTCTCCCTCACTCACCCCCCGTCCCCCAGTGCCTGTCAGTCTCTCAGTCAGGGGAACTGAGGGAGAAGCGGAGCCTCTGCCTCTCATTCCCCCTGGCCGAAACTGTGCCAGCAGCGCAGGGGGGGGGGGGGGAGATGGAGCGTGGGAGAGGCAGGGCTTCGGCCTCTCCCTCACTCCTGCTGTCCCCCTCCACTCAACGCAATTTAATAAATACATTAATTAATTAATTAAAAAACAAACAACCCCCCCCCCAAACCCGCGGGGCCCTCCCAAGTACGGGGCCCTGGGCGGCCGCCCCTAACCGCCCCATGGTAAGGCCGGCCCTGACGGCACACAGAGAGTTAAGTATAGCAAGTCTAAGGGTACCCCTCTGTTAGCGTGAACGAATAAACACCGGAGTTTATACAAACTAGTTCGGGCTAGTTTCGCTGTGTGAAAATGCCCTTAGAGTCTATTGCCTATTTGGAAGCAATCTATGATATAAACTGATATGGACATAAGAAGTACTACACCGGGTCGGACCAGTAGTTCCATCCAGCCCAGCGTCCTGCCTCCAATTGTGGACAACTTTGTTGCCTTCAGAGAAATGCACAACAGGTCCACATGGAGCGCTCCATTCCCTGCCATTCACTCCCATCCCCTGACAGGCAGAGGTTTCATCTCCTGACCAACTTGACCCATAGCCATGAATGGACCTGTCCTCTAAGAACTTTTCTAATTCTATTTCACTAGGTCTGTATTTTAAGCTTCCGAAGTTTTATTAATAGTTTTTCCAAAAAATGAACAGTGCCTAAAGCTGCTGTTTTCTGTTCCTCAAAGGAAGCAGGCTACACTATTAGAAAGTGTTGAAGGATACAGGGACAGGAAGGGACTAAGGAGAGAGGTAATTACCTCCCTCCCACACAGATGAGCAACACACACACCCAGTAGAACCCTCCCTCCCTAGTTAACCCCATTGGTTATAGAGGTAAATACCTCTCTTTTATGCTCACTTTAACATCCCCTGCTTGTGGGAACACAGGGGAGGTTCAAGCAAGTTTGGAGGTACTCACCTCCCTCAAAAGTACTCAGCCTGAACTCTTGTTGCTCTATTGGCTTTTACTATCTCTCAAACTCACTGACCATGTCCATCTGTATTTCACGTATTGCCAGGTTCATCCACATCTAATATTTTTGTTTGCTTATAAAGAGGCAATATCGATAGTTGTCAGCTGCCTGAATCAATGCTCCACTTGAGAGTGGATGTGTAGGGGCACCGGGGAAGGTTTCTTTGCTTTAAGTCCAAAGAGACAGCCAGAAAGAGTGGCCCTTTTTTTTGTTCATTACCTCAGGCCCCCACAGACATGGTGTTGATAAAGATGGGAACGGAGAGGGCCAGGGAATTAAATTCCGGGGTTGTTTTCTGGTGAAATCAACCGAAGCTAACGTGATAGAAAGGTGACAAATGCACAGGGCTGATTGACGGGCAAGATGTGTGTGGGTGTGAGGGGATGGGGAGACATTACATAAAGCTGTATTACAGAGTGGGGGATGTATGAGCGTGTGCCGTGCAAGAAAGAGAGAACGGTGTATGTCTTAGAGAGAGAATAGTGAGTGCGCGAGAGAGAACGGGGTGGGTGTGATAGAAAATGGGGGGGGTGTTTATGTGCACAAATGGAAGAAAGAACATGGGGGGGTGAGAGAGAGAGAGGAGGGACTGGATGTGTGTGTGAGAGAGCTTGGTGGGTGGGTGTGAGAGAGAACAGTGTGTGTGAAGTGTATGTGCGTGTCTGCGTGTGAGAGAGAACAGTCTATGTTCATGTGATGTGTGTGTGAGGGAACATGTGCATGCAGTGCATGGGGGTGAGAGAGAACAGGATGAGAGAAAATGGTTGCAAGTGTGTGTGAGAGATGGAGAACGGGGGTGTGTATGTGCATGAGAGAACACACAGTGCATGTGTGTGAGAGAGAGAATGGGTTGTCTGCACGTGGGTGGTGTGGGTGGTGGCGCTGTGCCACGCAGAGTGTGGGCACTCTGACCCCCTCCGGTGGTGTGTGTGGTGGCGCTGTGCCACGCCGAGTGTGGGCACTCTGACCCCCTCCGGTGGTGTGCGTGGTGGCGCTGTGCCACGTCGAGTGTGGGCACTCTGACCCCCTCCGGTGGTGTGCGTGGTGGCGCTGTGCCACGCCGAGTGTGGGCACTCTGACCCCCTCCGGTGGTGTGCGTGGTGGCGCTGTGCCACG
>QEPC01008495.1:2712475-2758168 GCA_003113815.1 Sphenodon punctatus
GGGACCGCCTCACTCCCCATGTGCCCGTGCGACCCTTGAGATCGTCCGTGGGGGCCTTTTTGGAGGTTCCCCGGGCGAGGTGGATGGCCACCAATGTTAGATCTTTTTCGGTGGCCGCCCCCGTGCTGTGGAATTCGCTCCCGGAGGAGGCTCGGTTGGCTCCCACTCTCCTGCTGTTTCGGCGTGTATGTAAGACCTGGCTGTTCCGTCAGGCTTTTGGCGAGGGGTGGGGGTTGGAGTGGGGGTGGGGTTTCCCCCCACATATTGTATTTTAAAATTGGTTAAAAATTGTATACTGTTTTAATTGATGTTGTTCACCGCCCCGGGCTGCCCTGTGGGCAAGAGGGGCGGGATATAAATTTTAAATAATTTTTTTTTAAAAAAAAAAAGCAGGCCAACGCTCTCAGCCACCACCATGGCTCCTCCTCCCCAGCTGACTCTGGACCCACCGCCACTGGGCCCTGCCTGGAACCGCTCTGGCTCCCCCGCTGCCCCGGTCAAATTGGCCCGCACTGCCTCCCTCTTAGGGAAGATTTAAAATGTAAAAGCCTTCAGGTATGAATGCCCCTTTCTTTCTGGAAGATAATCTCTCTTGATCCCGGGAGAAAGGAGTTAGTGTGAATACTCCCTCCCGCGTACGGACTCCGCCGCAAGATACGCAAAGGGAGAATAATGGTGCAGGTGTGAAAGTGGCCTAAGATACAGACCTCCCAAAGGTCCTTAGTTAGGAGGGACGGTCCCGCTGTCCCTCTTTAAGGAGAAAGACGCAAAAAGGCCAAGATTCAGGCCCTTCTGTCCTGGTTGCCTCCCAGGAAAAGCCAAGGTCAGCATCGGCGTGGATGTTGAAGTCCCCCAAGACTATTGTCTTCAGAGACCTCAACACCACCTCTGACACCAACTCCGCTAGAGTATGCAGGGAGGCTGCTGCACAGGCAGGTGCACGGTAGACAAGCAGCACTCCCAAACTGTCACCTGCCAAATCAAACACAAGGTGGAGAACCTCTATATCCGGTATGGGTTGCACTGGATACCTCCGCACTGACCATCGCTCCTAAAAAATCATGGCTACACCGCCCCCCCCGGTCCCTCTGTTGATGTTGCACGACATACCCGGCTGGAACAAGGTCAGCCAAAATAGGCCCTGACTCATTGTCCAGCCAGGTCTCCATGATGCATACGAGATCAGTGGCACATTCCACGATCATCTCCTGGACAGTTGTTGCTTTATTGGCTACCAATCTCGCATTTAACAACACCAACAGACAGTATCGGGGGCCCTCTGACCAAGAACCACCTGCCCCTCTGCCCGGGAGGTAGCGAGCGGGACATGCACCAAGCCCCTGTCCTGCTTCACCGATCTTACACACCTCCCATTGGGGCCATATCTCCCCCGTCCTGTCACGACCCCTATGGCTGTGCCCTCCCCCTGAGACCCCCCCGGCCCTGACCCCCCAGGCTGCCCCACCTAGACATCGAGGGAGATACCCACCCACCCCAACACACTCCCCCATACCTCCCTTCCCCCTTTCCCCATACATTCCCCACCACCAAGACAACCCCCCCAAATATACAATATAGACTCCTTGCCTCCCCCCTCCTCCCCGATTCCCTAACACAAAACCGCCTAATACAAACACAGAGCCCTCCACGCCCAAGGGCCCTTTGGTGCGCACTTTTGGCGTGCGCCTGCGGCGCCGCCAGCAACCACACCACTTTAAAGCCCCTACTGGGGCCAGCGCAGGCAGATGTGGGGTGGTTGGTGGACCTGAGATTGGCCAGGGGGGCCGACAGTAATCCAGGCTGGAGAGCGAAGCTGGGGGACAGAGAAGAACAGCAGCGCTGCAAGAGCCCAAGTGAAATTGAACAGGTTGCAATTAACAAGTGGGGAAAGAAGATGCAAAGCAGCAGAGAGTGAGCTGAACAGAGCCCAGCAGATGGCAAAGTCGCCTTTTTCAAATTGAAATACTAACCAGAATTTTAGTATCTGTTGCTTGCTTTTTAGTATTATTAGTATTAATACTAATGTGCCTACTTTAGTGCACTTTAGTATTAATATTAAATGAGTATTCCCATCCCTACTCTTTATGCACTTGGAATGTTGAGAAGTGTGAGTGAGTGTGTTGAGGGGGTGGAGCTTATTTACAGAGGGGCGGGGCTTGTTGGCCAAGGGAGCAGGGCTTGTCCCTCTGGCTGCTAAAAAGTTGGGAGGTCTGCAGATACCATAGGCCCCCATGTCCCATTATCACAACTTTCCGTTCCGGCTTTGGAGATCAGAAAGCACCCTTAGACATGTACACAAATGACCAGACTCAGCCACACACACACACACACGTGTGCACGTAGAGGGTGCAGCCACACAAGCAGCAGAGGACCTGATCCCCGCACAGCCTCGTGGAGGCAATCGCTGCTACCACACTCTGGGGCAAGTGTGGCGAGCTGGCCAGACAGCTGAAAGAAGCCAGGCGGGTCAGTGGCAGAGCCGCCGGCGTGGCCAGGGCAGGTCACGGCACCAGCCAAACGAGTGTGCGCCTGGTCCTCCCCCACCTCCCTCCCCTGGCCGTGACGTGGCTGCACACGAGAGGTGCCGGGGCCCTGGTGCAGAGCTCGTGGCACAGAGGGCAGAAGGGGCTCAGCTACACACAATGCGATGCAGCCTTGGAATTTTTCCGAGGACGTGTCGTGTAGCAGTCAGCTGTTTGCCGCGCCGTGGGGCGGGGCGGGGGTACTATCTGGGGGCTGTCGGCCGCATGATGCACTCCACCACGTGGTCTGGCTGCCAAGGGAGGGGTAAGGCTACCCAGGACGTGGTAGCCACTAGCCTCCCCTGCCTGGCTGCTCTGGCTGCAGCCAGAGTTGCACTCACAACCACACGTTAACCAGGGCTTGTTCAAACAAACGCTTTACTCTGAAGTCATTATTCCTGCCTGAACTCACTTTCACTTTGCCCTTGTTCACACAAAAGAACAGCATTTAAAGTGAAGTAAAGTTGGTTTCTTCTATTGTTGACAAATTCAATAAAAATGAGTAAATCAAACAAAGATAACAAACTTCAGACAATAGTTCACTGACATGCCCCGTCACCACGCGGCCCTGCCCGGCACGGGTAGCGGCTCGCCGGGCGGCGGTTTTTGTCCCTCCCCCCACTAGCTTGGAGCGAAGAAAGCTGTGGGCGGGGCACACGGCTGGAGGAAGCGGCCTGGGCGAAGTCTCGCGAGGTGAGACTTCGCGGCCGCCATCTTGGATCCAGGCACGAAGCGGCCATTCTGCGCCTGCAACGCAACGTGGAAGCACCCTCCCACCCTCCCTTTATGCACTGTGGGTTAAACCGGTCGTTGAGCTTGTGCCCAAGGCCAGGAAGGAATTTTTGCCTCCATGCAAATTGGCACTATGCATGGTGGGTTTTTTCGCCTTCCTCACAGTGATAAGTTATGATTGGCTATGGTGGAAAGGGTATTGTTAAAGGATTTTGTCGCACCGCAGGGGTCCTGCGAGGTAGTTAGTTTAGAAATAGGGATAGTCTGCTGCCAAGTCATCTCCTTAAGAGGTGGGCTCTGGTGATAGCTAGAGCCGGCCGGCCAGCATCACTTCAGAGCGAGGAAGAGGGGGACAACCCCGGGGCCTTAGGACAGAGGCGGTCCAAGGCACGGGGAAGCATCTCCTTTATTCCTTCTTAGGGTCACAATTGGCAAGGACCTCCTGATCCGGCTAGGGGCGGCCGGACAGGTGTGACATTTGCAGCAGCTATAATTAGCGTTATGGAACTTCAGACTGAGGAACTTCAGACCGCTCAAGTTTATGTTTAGTAGTATTAACTGAGTTAATAGTTAAGGTTAGCAGGACCAGAAGGGGCATAGCCCCCTCCTTAACAGAATAAGTTTAATAAATTGGTGCGGCCTATTTTAAACCCAACTAATTTGTGTCAGTGTCTTTCTTTGGGGTGTGGGACAAACAACACATTTACAAAAATATTTAAGCAATCATAGTAATATCAATAATCATCATCAACACATTTCTTCCACCAGTGCTTTGGGGTGCTCACCTCACTATGAATAATCAACCCCCAGATCCCTGCACGCTTTACTGAAATAATCAGCAGCAATTTTTGATAATCAATCAATATTACACAGTCAACTTTGGGGGGAATTTACTTAGTTGTTTTAATCCCCAGCACCTTATTTCCTATAAACATACACTGGGGTGCCCATCCACATAATATCATTGATCAGTTAGATCTTCCCTCCCTTCCCTAATAGCAAGGGTCCTTCTCCTCACTTTTTCCATTTCTAACCCACAAAGAGCCATCATTTGAGTGATCTTCTACTACTATCCAATAACAAGATTATTATTTTCCTCTCTGTCGAGAGGTTATTTTGCAGATTAATTTTACAAAATAACTTGCTTCGTAAATGTGCATATAACGGGCACATAAATAAGTAATGTGGAAGATCCTCAGTCCCTAAATCACAGAAGGGATAAACCCTTTCGTGATAGGGGGTTCCATGACACCTCCCTTCTATTACCGCCGTTTGCATGAGCTGGAGGTGAAGAGCCAAAAAGGCTCTCCTTTGTTGTGGGGGGGATATCACTCTTAATATAGTTACAACCCTCATTTTTTGGAATCAGTAAGTTGTACCAAGGAGCGGATTTTACTAGCTGAGCCAAAGATCTAGAAGTTTGCCCATCAAGATCTTTAATTTGTGTAAGTAGACACTTCGCTACTTTAAACTTGCAGGAAAGGGAAGGGTAAACCCAAGTTTTCAAAAAAAAATTTTGTTCCTTGCCACCATGAGCCTTTACCATGGATCATATCCTGCTTCTCTTTCAAGCAGCTTTTAGTGAGATCATCATCCGATAGTCCCTCAATCTTCAATGTAGATACTGTGTCTCCTATTTATTATTTATATATGGTGCCAGCAATGTACCCGGCACTGAACAATCATTTGTTAGAGACAGGGTCCCTGCCCTGAGGGGCTTACAATCTAGGAGAAACAAGGGAGGGGAAAATAGGGAGGGGGCACATTTGGGAGAGACAGGGAGACAGTCACAAAGTCGCAGGTGCACGTCGTGCTTAGCTTAGGCCGTTTTTAGATGAGTGCGGCGGCGCCCGCACTTGTTTTCCAAAAGAGCCGGCAGTCCGTTTTACACGACGACGACGCCGAATACGCGCATGCGCGGGCGATGCGCATCCATTTCCGGCCGCGAACTGACCGCGTCGGCGATCGAGGCCAGTCATACGCGGCCGGAAATGGATGTGCATCACCCGCGCATGCGCGTATTCGGCGGCAGCGTCACGTGTGGAACGGACTGCCGGTTCTTTTGGAAAACAAGCGTGGGCGCCGCCGCACTCATCTAAAAACGGCCTGAGTTACAATTACTCTAAGAGAGCTGTGTATTCGGGTTCTGACTGAACCCACAATTTCCCCAAAAACGTGGTATATGAGGTCTCACACTGGACCCTACAAACTACAGCATCTATCAGCTGGGCTGCTCTCTGACTCTCAGCTTCGCCGCCTGCTTATAGGCCTGTCAAACCGGCAGAGCCTCAACGCGTCTGTACAACCCCCCCAGCCTCCCAACATAGTGCTGGGATCTGTGTTCACTATGTTTTCCACACTGGCGGTGATGGGGGAAATGCAGCGAACATGAGCAAGGACACAAGCACATATACAAAACCACAAATACTTGACCCTGTGCACAGCCCTAACAATTACTAGTGGGGGATCTCTGTAGCAGGGGGTGGGAAATCCTTTCCCTCCCAGGGGCCACTTTGAAAATTAGTACATGCTCCGAGGGCTGCTTAGAAGTTGAGGACAGGTGTGTTTAAGGGACGTGCTCAGGAAGAGGAGGGTCCAGATCATGGATCTGGCCTCTTTCCTTGTGTGCAGGCCCTAATTTCTCCTCCCTTCCCCTGAGCTCAGCTTTTCAGTGCTTGGAGTTAGGAACTGGATTCAGGGGGCTAGATCCAGGCACTGGAGAGGCGGCAAATAAAAACTAGTCATCGGCTGCATTTGTCCCCCGGGCCTGAGGTTCCCTGCCCCTGGTCTAGAAACTGGTGGGGATTTCCCCCACCTCTTTATATGTAAAAAAACCCCAACCGGCCTGTTGCCAGCTGGCCACCAAGCCACACAGATGCACAGTCAGATACAGCCTGAGACAGACACAGCCCGTGCGGAACACTGGGCGGAGCTTGGAACACTCTGGGAACCTGCTGTGAGTCTCACAGGGTGTAACTTCAAACCGAGGGTGCCCACCCATTGCGACACCCAGGGCAATACTGGCGCCTGGCCAGTATTAGCTTTGCATTCAAATTCATCTCTTCTTTTTGACACCAGCAGCGACCCTGGCTGCCTGTTCAGACTCACGGATCTCCTTGGAGAGGCAAACAGGAAAGGTGTTTTTTGGCTGAGCTGAGCTGGTATGTCAGTAAGCAGAGCCATTCCCGGTCACTTGATCTGATGACAATACAACAGGCTTCAAGACAGTATTTCACAATAACAGGCCTCTGAGTGTTGCCAAAAGATTAGAAGCCAGAGTTTCTGTCAAGCTTGACCCAAAATCTCTGGGGAAAACACTGATTTCTCTGGGGATGTAGGTGGACAAGTTAACCCAAATAACTGCGGCTTCTAGAAGTAGCCACATGAGAAAGGACCTTAGGGACTTTCCTGTCCCCTTCCCAATGTGGCCTCAGCTCTATTCATCAATCATCAATCAATCATCATCATCATCGGTGGAGGCAGGGCTATGTCATAAAAGGGATGGGACTACAATACAATGTCATGGTGCTCCATGGGGTCAGGACCACCTTGCAACATTGGGCATGGGCTTGAGAGTCCAGCTGTGTGAGGAGTAGGCTTGGGTGCATCCCAACGCAACCAGGCTCTGACAGGGCTCATAAGAACATAAGACGTGCCATAACGGGTCAGATTAGCGGTCCATCTAGCCCAGCATCCTGTCTCTGATAGTGGCCAGCTAAGAGAAGTAACGTGTACAGGACATGGAGGTGTGACCCATCTCCTGCTGACCATTCCCAAATAAGCCCCAACTAGTAGACAATTATGGCTCTGTCCTCTAAGAATTTATCCAATTTCCTTTTGAAGCTAGTTATGCTGCTGGCTTTCACTGCCTCCTCTGGCAATGAGTTCCACAACTGTCTTGTCCGCTGCGTGAAAAAGTACTTCCTTTTGTGGTCACAGGCCACATTTAGAGTCATATAGTTATAGAGTCACAAGGCTGGAAGGGTTCTCAAGGGTCATCTAGTCCAGCCCCCTGCACCACCACACGCCCCGCCACGCCCCAACCATCCGTACAAAGAATTCCCACCAATAGCTACAAGTAGAGACTGGGACCAACCAGAGCACACACCGACGCCCAGGCTTCAGGATGCCCTGACAGTCCCATCTCCAGCTGCAGACAGCTTTGATGCTTCAGGAAGAAAGTGGGGGGGAGGGGGGGGAGCCCCCAACATGTCTTACTGGGGGGTGGGAGGGGGAGGACACTCTGTCCTGTAGCATCAAATAATAAAAACTCTCCACGAGTTATATCCCCATGAATTTATCCAACTCCATTTTGAAGCTATTCAGATTCTTTGCTCCCATAACTCCCCCTGGAAGCTTATTCCAGTCGTTCACTGCTCTAATTGTTAAAAACCATCTTCTAATTTTCAGCCTAAACTTATTGATAAGCTGCTTGTATCCATTAGTTCTTGTACCCACTCTCCCCTTGTCGTTTGAACAAATCTTCCCCTTCATTTGAGACTTCCCACCCCTTGGTTTAAAAGATGCCCCTTATTTAAGGGAGCATCTCTTATTTCAGAGCCCTGCAGCTTTACAGAACAGAATGGAAATCCCTTATTGACACAATGGGTATTTTCAGACATGATGGGCCTGGAGGCCCGCCACGCTGAACCCCGGACCAGGATCTCTCTCAGATCCCAGTCCGTGATGAAGGCGTCCATCCATCAGATGTGCCGGCTCCATCACTGTGGGGAATCGGGGAGGGGGCTGGGCTGCGCGGGGAGGGGGTGGGACTACGCGGCACGACGTGCGGCCGCTCAACCCCGCCCCCCCCCACGCTCCCTCGGCCGCCCGCCCACGGGGAGACGGGCGGGCGCAGTGGCCAATGAGGCCGCTGCGCCCAACCCCATCCCATGGTTGGGGCCTGATGAGGACAGGGCTGGTGAGCAGATGTGCAGTGCCGCTTTGCCGGCCCCATCCTGCACTGTGGCCACTCTAACCACGGTTCTCGACCTCTGGCTGGCCGGAGGTCGAGAACCGTGGTCAAGCTTGATCCTGGCCGGGGGTTCACTGTGGTGAACATCTGGCCGGGACCAAAAAGATGGGTGATTTCAGACGTAACGGGGCCCATTGGCCCCGTACCGAAATCACCCTAGTCATTCCCCGCTGGGGTCACCCCGTCACGCTGCAACAGATGTGCTGGGGGGATCCCGGCGGGGAATCTGGGAGGGGGCGGGGCCGCGCGGCGCAACGTGCGGCCGCACGGCCCCGCCCCCTCCACGCTCCTGCCGCCCGCCCTCCGGGCAGACGGGTGGGCGGCGGGGCCAATGAGGCCGCTGCGTCGGGCTGGATTCGCCACGGCCCGGGGTCCCGTCGGTGATCCCGGGCCGTGGCGCCCGACCAGACGTGACGCCGGGGTTCACCCCGGCATGGGATTGCATTCGACACGCGGCGGCCTCCGGTCCCCCCGCTTCGGCTGCTCACGTGTCGAATGCAATCCCCAGCCGTGGTAACATCTGGGGGGAAACATCCGTTTCCCCCAACAGACGTGATGCTATCACAGCCACCACGCGGAATTGAGCATGGTTCACTGTGATATCGTCATGTCTGAAATCACCCGATGTTCCCAGAAACGCCACCATCACAGGGAATCCACTGGGGTTCACTGTGGTGAAAGGCGTTTTCGTAACATCTGAAATTACCCAATGGGTGTCCCTCATTCTGAACCCCACAAGCACCATGGAGCATAATAGACATCCCTTAATTCAGTCTCTCTCTTCTCTGGAGTGTCCCTTATTTCTGAAACTTTGGTCTGTAACCCTGCTGTAGCCCGGGATTTAATTATTATATCTATGCTGGATGGTGATTATATTGGGAAAATGGGGTTTAATTTAATGTTAAATCTAATTTTTCCAGGATAATCTCTATCCAGCATAGATTTCATAAGTCTGTTGGTTTTGTTCTATGACCCTGTGTAGCCACTACACCAAGGGTGGGGAACCTTTTCCCTCCCAGGGGCCACTTTGAAAATGAGTACACGTTCTGAGCGCTGCACAGAGGGGGGGGGGGGCGGGGGTTCTTAAGGGGTGCTCTCAGAAGGAGAAGGGTCCAGATCATGGATCTGTCCGCTCTCCTTGTGTGCAGGTCCTCAGCTCCGCTCCCTTCCCCTGAGCTCAGTTTGTCAGTGCTTGGGTGATAAGAACTGGATCCTGGAATTGGAAAGGGACCAAATAAAAACTAGTCATGGGTTGGGTTCCCCACCCTACACGGCACCATACAGTCCCAGAGCAAAGAAAAGAACTTGAACCCAGGAGTCCTCCATCCCCATCCCACCTGTTTTGACCACTCTCTCAGAGAGGGGAACGGAACCCAAGCATTCTCCGCCCGGTGTGCTGTGCTGCCTGAAATCCTCATGGAACTTCTGGTCAATCAACCTTACTTCCTTACCCTAAAGTTCAGTGGGAGAATCACTGTATTTGATCCTTGATCTGTACCTTGGAGCAGGGGTGTAGCTAGGTTGGAAATGGGCCCAGGTGCAGAAGATGGAATGGGCTCCATCTTCCTCCTACCTCAGTGGCAGGGGACACAGCTGCACCAGGGAATGTAGTAGGGCCCCCCCCCCCCACACTTGTGGGTCCCGGTACAGTGGCACCACCTATTTCTACTATAGCCCTGTCCTAGCTGGGGGGTAGGTAGGTAGGTAATCGGAGAGGCTGGCAGCCAGTGCTCTGACACCAGGAGTTGCCGAGAAAAGAGGACAGTTTGTACCTAGCTCCTAAGCAACTAATTGCAACTAACCCAAATGCAATCAGCGGCCGGGAAGGCCCAGTGGTTCCATGAATACTAAACCCTCCCTTTCCCCCCCCCCCATCCAGCCTGGGGAGGCATGTCGCCGAGCTCCCAGCTTCTCTGCATAGTGCCAAGAACTGCACCACCCGCCGCGGTTCCTGGGATCAATATGTCATTTCTCATCGGTTAATTTCCCTCCCAACTTGCCCGGTGAGATCACAAATTAAAATAATAATAAGATAAGGTCGGGGAGGAAAGCAGAACAAACAAGGAGCTGCTACGGCGCCGTTCTCCATCAGCCTCGTTCAGCGGGGAAAGCGGTGTTGACAGATGAGTATTAAGAAAATCACCAGGCAAATTGGAAGCTCATCCCCGCACGCGGCATCTGGCTGCAGGACCAGCAGGGGAAAGAGAGCGGGAGAGCAGCAAGGGGAGAGTAGAGCAGGGCTTGGGATGAAGTGCGTTTCCTCGACGGAAAACGACGAGATCGGCAATAAAAATCATAAGAATCTAAGGGCGTATTCACACAACTCTTCTCCCATGGTTTTAATTTCCTGCGAGAGAGAACGATTGTGCTTTATTTATTGACATTTGCTTCCTCCCCCATTGTCAGTTTTGTCATGTTTATTGCCACAACTGCCTTTCACAATCCCATAATGCTGTGCGGCTGGTTTTTTAGCGTGGTGCATTGTGGGGGCATTTGTTACGCGTGAGGCAGTCGAACGTGAGAAGTGTCCCTTCCTATGTTAGGAGAAATGGGCAGGAAGGAATTAGCACTTGGTTTGCCCTTAGTACTGGTGAGTGATATTTAAATCAGAAGTGAGGCAGTTTGTGAACTAATCTAGTCACATAGTTTAAAAAAAAATATTGCCTCCGCCTTCCCCTTCCCCTTCCCCTTCCCCTCAAGGGGGGCCAGTGGCCGGTGGGAGGCTCCTTGCCGCGCCCGAGTCAGGGGGAGGCAGGGCAGATTTAGGGAAGGTTTCCCGCCGCGGGGCTGCTGTAAGCCCCCAGAGCGGGAAAAGCGGCCGCCGCGCGAAAACTACGATCCCAGCAGCCGGGGATTGGCCCAGAGGGACCACATGGGTCATGCCTGAAGGGCGTGGCCTGTAAGTTAGATCAGAGGACGGAGCTCCGGCCCCACTTGTGACCTGAGCTTGGGAAACGGCAGCAGGAGCTGCTGCAATGGGTCCATCCCATCGGAGCGCGAGGCTTGTGAAGGTGCCTAGCGATGGGACGGGTTAGGAAGAAGGCAGCCCCACCAGCGGCTAGAAAGCGGCGCCGGGCCGATGAGCAGGTGCCCCCCCACGGGGAAGAGTCAACGGGGGGGGGAGGGAAAGCCACAAGTGGCCCCAGCGAGCAGGGGAACAGTCCCCCCCCGTGGGGGGGGGCGCATGGAGGGCCACGAGGAAATACCCCTCCGGGAGAGACTGGAGGGGTGCGAGGCCCTGCTGAGGGAGCTCCTGCAGGGCCCCACCCCCCCAACCAAGCATCAGGGACCAACCCCACTCCCGCCTGGGGCTGCAGGGCAATGTAGGTGGAGAGGAGCACCCCCCCAGCTACTGCCCACCTGGGCCAAAATCCTAACCAGGCTTCTGAGGTTGGGGAGACCACCTGGGGGTTGTGATACAATATTGGAGGGGTAGAGCCAAGCAGTGGGAGTCAGAGTGACTCCACTGGGCCAAGGTACCCAGGGTGACACGGCCCCCCCTCCTCCGCGTAGGGGTGGGCGGGTGTCCAAAACCCCAGTCTGGTATCGGGAGTCTGAGGGTGCTGCCCAAAGGGTGCCCCCGCACGCGCGACTAACCCCCTGTGGCGAGTGGCCCTATTGGAGCTGTGGATCCCTTAGGTGGGACCCCCAATCAGCCCGTTTAACCAATATTGGGGATGACCGGGGAAAGGGGGGACGTTGGGGGGGGGGTCCAGCAGCTGGGGAATTGGTGCCCCCCCCGGGGGCCCCTCGCCTTCGTCCAGTGTTCCAGCCGCGTGGAACCGGGCAGCGGAGTCGGCCTCTGGGCGGGGTTGGGCCAGGGAGCCCTTGCCCCCTTTTCTGTTAGCAAGGCCCGCGCCAGCAGCGGCGGTCTCGCGAGGAGACAACGACGACAACCTGCGCCAGTGAGTGGCAAGAATTGAGAACGCCATCCAGGCGCTCGTGCAACAACGTGACGGGCAGCTGAGGTCACACCAAGGAGCAGTGGTACCAGCAGGTCAGGCGGCAGGTGAGAGTGGGGCCCTCCCATGGGGGGGGCGGGGAATGGTAACACTGGGTGGGTGGCCCATCTGGCGTCAGGAGCAATAACCACCTTTCAACAGCCGGGGGCGGTTCCAAAAAACCAGCTCGTATGGTGGAATGGGACATGGGTCTTGGTGCCCGCCCCCCCTTCCCCTGCAAGTGGCACTGGATCAGTCCCAATAGGGGCAGACCCAGTGCCGGGTCCGAGTGCAGCCCCCTTGGGGGCGCACATCCGGCAGGTCTGGGCTCCCACATGCCCATATTCACTGACACTAGGTGATGGGGCTGCAACGACACAAGTGCCCCCAGTTAGTGAGGGCCAGCCCCCCCCAGTGGGCGGGGGGTATTCGATGGTATCAGCTCCCATAGGCGACCATCTACTCCCGGTGACCAGGGAAAAGATCTGGAAAGGAGAGTACGTGGATATTTTTGCCCTGTTGTTCAGAGATTCCATCGTGGATCCAGCTGAGCAGGACGAAAAGAAAGAGGAGGAGCGCTTCAAGCGGCCAAAAGTCGAGACAAATTGGTCAAATTGGACTGCGGCCTTCTCTATTTACCAGGGTGTGATGATACAGGCAAACCCCGGCCGGGCAGCTGATTTGCTCAAATATGTGACGGGCGTACGAGGCAGGCCCGGCCGGGTCATGGCTGCGCTATGACGAAGCCTTTCATCATCGCGCAGCATTCACCCCGGGACTAAGGTGGGACCTGCACGCCAACGATCTGTGGCTCAACTGTATGAGTGAATCGGGGAATGCGCCCAGGTCGGACAGTGGTCATCTCTTGGCGAAGGGTGGGGCTTCATCGGCATTGGAGTCCTTTCGTGATGAAGGAAAGAGGGCACCAGGGTCTCCCCTGGGGCAGTGTTTTGAGTTTGGCCGCTCGGGAAAACGTTCACGGGCAGCCTGCCGATTTTGACACTCATGCTCCACCTGTGGGGGCCACCACGCGAACTTCGCTTGTCCGCGAGGGCGGCTTGGCGCAAAAGGCAAATAGTTCCCCTATGGGAAGGGCGGTTCCAGGACTGGCGGCTTGAGTGCCACTGGAAAAAGCTCCAACACCAGTTAAGGCAGCCCAGCTCGAGTCGGCCCTCCTCGACCACCCCAATAGGTAGGAGGTTGCATATGTGATCACGGATTTTCAGCATGGATTTAGAATACCAGCCTGCGAAGTGCAACAGCAAAGGGTAGCCCCAAACCTGAAGTCGGTAGTCGAGTTGGAGCATGTGGTCCGGGCAAAAACTGAGAAAGAGAGCGGAAGGTGGGGTAGCCGGCCCTTTTCCTGTCCCCCCTTCAGTAGCATGGTTATTTCCCCATTGGGTGTGGTGTCCAAGAAGGCCCCCGGAGAATTCAGGTTAATCCACCACTTGTCCTACCCCTGGGGAGGGTCGGTTAATGACGCTATGACCAAGGACCTCACCTCTATCCTGTATGCTTCATTCAACTCTGCGGTGTCCCTAGTTAGGTCCTTCGGCCCCGGCGCGGTTGTGGGGAAATGCGACATTAAGTCTGCCTTTCGCCTGCTCCCGGTGAGTCCAGATAGTTTTCCTCTCCTCGGATTCCATTTCGACGGAGAGTACTACAATGACAAGGCCATGCCAATGGGCTGCTCTATTTCATGCTCCACCTTCGAGAGGTTCAGTTCCTTGGTTGGGTGGATAGTGGGACAGTGGTCCGCTGGAGGGGGGCTGACAAAATACTTAGACAATTTCCTTTTTGTCGGGAGGGCCAACACGGATGAGTGCGTGGAGCTTATGAGAATTTTTCATGGGGTGGCCGAGGAATTAGGCATTCCCCATGCCCATGAAAAGACAGAAGGTCCTACAACTAGGTTGACTTACCTTGGGATCGAGTTGGACATGGTTAAGGCTGTCTCCCGCCTCCCGCAGGACAAGCTGACCTCACTACGGGACAAAGTGGAGGAGTGCTTGGGGGCGACGAAGGTGACAGGTCGCCGCCTCCAATCAGTGTTAGGTAGCCTGAATTTTGCGTGTCGGGTAGTGGCTCCGGGCCGAGCTTTCTTGTCTCGCCTTTATGCAAAGCTGGCAGACAATCCCCTCCTCACCATCATGTCAGGGTTACAGAAGAAATGAAATTACAAATTTGGGCCACCTTCTTGTCCAGGTTTAATTGCACCAGCTTTTGGAGAGATCGCTTGTTGCTCGAGGCGGTGCTTCAGGTACACTCGGATGCCGCCGGTGGTGCGGGGTTTGGAGTAATTTTTAGGGACCGATGGGCGGCAGCTCCATGGCCATGCGAATGGATAGAGCAGGGAATCACCAGGAACCTTACCTTCCTGGAGCTCTTTCCCATTGTGGTAGCAGTCCAACTGTGGCCGAGCGAGCTAGCAAACCGATCGGTGTTATTTTGGTGTGACAACCAGGCTGTGGTACACATCATTAACACTCAGTCCTCCCGATCACCGAGGGTCATGAAGCTCGTGAGGGCTCTCGTACTCACTTGTCTGAAATTTAATATCCTTTCCCAAGCCAGGCATGTTCCAGGCCTAGACAATAGTGTAGCCGACGCCCTCTCTCGCTTCCAAATCGAGCGTTTTCGCTTGCTCACACCACAGGCCAGGCCGACCCCAGAGCCATTGCCGCCAGCAGTTTGGAGCCTTGGGTGGTAGAGCTGCGCACCGCCATTTTGGGATCCTTGGCGCCGCGCACAAGAGCGGCCTATGACAGAGCCTTCCGGGAATTTCAGCTATACCGGTTGGCACAGGGGTGGGCCCCGGGCTTCCCTATCCCAGAGGACGAAATGCTCCAGTTTTCTCTGCATGTGACACAAAGGGGCGGCCCCGGGTACCATTGCAGCAGCTGTAGGCACTGAGTTATGTGAGTAAATTAACGGGACACTCCCCCCCCCCCCCCAGACTGGTTTTTTTTTGCGAGATGCCTCATTGAGGGCTGGCACAGGGAACAGGTCAGAAGGCCAGACCAGCGGGCCCCCATCACCCCATCTTTGCTGTTGAAAATGTGTGAGGTACTGCCCCAGATTTGTTTTGATAATTACGAAGTTTTACTATTTAACTCATTGTTTAAGTTAGCCTTTTTTGGAGCCTTTCGCGTGAGCGAACTAGTATCTGAATCGGCAAGAGATACCTCAGGGAGGGCGCTGCGTCTCAACGACGTCCAAATTGGCCCAACAAGGATGGCCCTGCAGTGCACATACATCGTTCAAAGACCGACCAGAGGGGCAGAGGCCAACTTGTAAGATTGAATAGGGCAGAGGTTGGCGAATTGTGTCCAATTAGGGCTATCGAGGCGTTCCTCACAGTACGTTGGGCCAATCCGGGCCCCCTCTTTAGACATGCCAACAGGCACCAACTTGATATGGTTTTAAACGTATCACAGGGGGGAATGTGGCAATAGAATATAGTGTTATTGATATCTTATGTTCTCCTGGCCTGCAGAAAGGAAGCCAGACCTAACTTCGGTCAAGCATAGTATAATCCTGCCAAGAATAGAAAACCAAGGTGTGCCGTTCCAATAAAGTTTTGTTTTGTACCACATTGGAGTGGTGTTTTATGACGATCTCGATCCCAATAATTAATTAGTAACAAACTGACTAGGTACCATTTACAGCAGTGCTCCACGCGGTATTGTCCCGCCTCGGCTTGCCGCCAGCTACTTTCGGGATGCATTTGTTACAGATTGGGGTGGCTGCATCCGTGACGGAGGCCAGCATGTCTGAACAGGGTATCCGGACGGTGGGGCGTTGGAGGTCAGGGGCCTACCGTACGTACATGTGGCCCACCCCCCTACATTACCAGTTCTGAATTCCTTTTTCATTCCTTAGGTGCAACCCCCCGGTCTCGGAAGTGTGTATGGATCGTTGGCCATAGCCTGGTGAGATGGGCGGGCAAGGCTGCCAATCAGACCAACTGGGGATCTCAGCTGGGTTTATTGTCACAGGCTGAGATCCAATGGAGGGGCAGAGGGGGCATGAGATGGCGCCACCTCGTCTCGACCCTCCAGATTCCAAAACAGGGGCCCCTGCCCTACATCATCGTGATCCATCTGGGTGAGAATGACATCCCTCACCTAAAGGGCGTCTGACTGATCAAGGACATCAAGAGATGGGAAATTAAAAAACAATTCCCATTTGCCCTCATCATCTGGACTGATTTGGTCAAACGGATGACGTGAGGACCAGGGGTGCATCCCAGAAAAATTGATAGGACCAGGAAGACGGTTAACAGGGATGTGGGGAAGTGACTCACAGGCTTGGGCGGTGAGCGCATCGACAGCCGGGCGCTGACACATAAATGCCCTCGGCTTTTCAGGTGGGATGGTGTTCATCTGTCACCCGAGGGTAACGCACTGTACCTTGGAGCTTTGAAAAGGGCCCTGGTGCAGGTATTAGAAAGGTTGTGTAGGTAGGCGGGGGTCCGGCTCGTCCGGGTGCTCCGGCAACCCCTTTGTGGCAGGGGTCCAGTGCTATATGTTAGAATAGAATAGATAGGTCATAAGTAAGAGCCATCTCCTTAAGAGATGGGGAGGCCCACTCGCCGGAATGCAGGGGATGGCAAGCGGCGGGGCAGCCTCCCTGGAAGGGGCGTCGAGCGAGGGCGGTAGGGACAAGTATGGTCCCCCATCGGCAGGCGCCCTCAGCCTTACTCATGTTTGAGAGTTTTTGGTCCCGTTCACCTGTGGCCGGAGTCACTGAGCGGGGGAGACGTTATAGACAGTTGTGCGTGGTGGTCGAGGGTACATCGGAACCACCCAGGGGGTTTGTTCGATCGGGATGTTTAAGTCAAGTACTGGACCCATATCGCATTAGGCGATTACCCGCCACCTGAATTATGATTATAATTGGTTTTAAATAAAGAGTGCGGCCGTTCAAATCCCAATCATGTGTCTTGTCTCCTTCCGGTGCGTCGGCAAAGAGCGTAAGGTTCTGACATTTTTTTCACCTCATGATAATGCACCCTAGAACAATGGTTTCCAATGGTTGTTTTTTTTCTTGCGTGACCTCCTTTTGAGGCTTAAATATAACTTTGTGATCCCTGAGAGCTGGAGAGACAAATGAAGTGTAATGATATTAATCAGGATCAGGATCCCAGCCACAAATGGCATTCTCTCCCCCTTCCCTCAGGGGTGTAGCTAACATGGAGAGAAAGGACTCAGTTGAACTCTGGCCCTGGACTCTAGGGAGTCCTTTTGCAAATGGCCTGAACCTGAGCACCGCTAGGAAATTTCCAGAGTGGGTAGGGGACAGAACACCCCCTCCACCCACTCTGAACATTTCCCAGCAGCGCTCAGGCCGCTTGCAAAGGGCCCTGCCAAGAAGAAAGTTTTCGGAGTGGATGAAGGTGGAGTTCTGGCCTCATCCCCTCTTAAAACTTCCTTCCTGACAGGATTGCTGCTGCTCTCGGAGGGACCACTAGGAGGAGTCAGGGCAGTGCCACCACCTTTGCGGCAGGAGGCTGAGGGCATTTATAAACGAGCCCTCTCCAAAGCGGGAGAGGGCTCAACCCCGTGTCAAAAGCCCGCGTTACTCTCCGCGACGTGTCTGATGTTTAAAAGAGCATCAGATGCGTCCCAGAGAGTAACTGCGCATGCTCGTCCTTGCCGAGCGGCTCTGCGCGTGCGCTCCATGCCCGCGTGACCCGTAAGTGCGGGGTAAAGACGGCACACCGGCGATCCGCATCTAAGGGGGAAGGATTGCCGGCCCGGCCAGACACGGGAAAGATGCTGCTGCCGAGCGCGTAATACCTTTAAACGGACGAAAATAATGGCGGCTGTAAAAGGGATCAGCCGCCATTTTTGTATCGTTTATAAACGCCCTGGCCAGGAGCCCCCCTTGGGAAGGGCAGTGCCGCTTACCTTGCCCCCTTGCCTTCAGGGAGACCCATAACTGAGATCTCAGCCTGGGCCCGCTTCAGCCTTGCTGATGGGTCCCATACTCTCAGTTTGGGAACCTCTGATCCTGGGATACTTTGTTTTTTGTTTTTGCAGAATTAATGTATTTTTTGTGTTGAAAATTCACACAGGGGGTGGGGGGACCTTTTTCCTCCCATGGACCACTCTGAAAATTAGTACAAGCTCTGAGGGTCACATTAGGGTGGCCAGATATGTGAATTTTAGAGGACACTTATGAGAAAAGCAGATTGCAGGGCTGCAGTGGCTCCAATGCACACCTGCTGCCGCCTCCACCCATCCCCCCACGGACCGCAGCGCTTTCCCCTGCACCACCTTCAGACGGGCGGGCGGGTAAATGGCTCCTGGGTGGCCATGTGGGGTAGCATCTTGTTTAAAAACACCCGGAGACTCCATGTTTTCTGCCATCTGATGCAAGGGTGGGTCACTGATATACACGGAAATCAGCAGCTGTGTGAATGAATTGCTACAGGGCAAGGCCAAATGCAGATTAAGGAACAAGTGGTGAGTTTACAGGTTATGCGAATGAACCCTTATTTGTCTGGGTGAACACTGTTACCATATGGTTATTCTGCCATACACATCATTCAAGATGTCTGAACACTTCTATCAAGTGGTAAATCTGTAGTAAATCCCTGGGGCTCTGTGGGAATTTTTTGGGGCTAAAAATGGCCACACGAAGAGTTCCCATGTGATGCTTTCTACGTGCTTAACCACTTGAAACTTGTGATGTCCCAGGTGAACACTACCATGGATTTACTTAATGGTCAGGGAACCATCATCACTGCATTTCCCCCGTCAGTGAACTCTGGTCTCTGCCCAGAGTAGATAGCTTTGCCATGGATTAGGTGTTCATGTGAACACTCATGGATGCCCTTTCCTGGGCATGCTATTTAGATATGCTGATTTGTCATGGTTTTTCCATTTGTTTTACCACTTGAATGTGATCTCTGAAAATACCCCAAACATTCCATTAAAAAAAAAAAAAAAAGTCAAGTGTAAGGGGGTCTGTCCGTGAGCTTTGGGTATTTGGGGTTGATGACAAGAAAGAAAGAAAAAGGAGGAAAAAGGGGGAATATATAAACAAAGCAAAAGGAAGGGAAAAGGAGGGAAGGAAATATGAAAAAAAGGAATAAATAAATTGATGGGAAGTGAAAAAAAGAGAGAATGAGAAAGAGACAAAGAAAAGAAAAAATGCGAGAAAGTAATGAAAAGCAATAAACCATCCAGACAAGGTGGGCTGGGGCAGAAAGAAAGGTCTGGGAGAGAGAGATGAGACAATGGCCTGAGAGGAAAGTGTGAAGAGAAAGAAGGGTCCGAGTGCGTGAGGAGGGGCTGACGGAGGAGAGGGGATCGCTCTGGTTACAGAAGCCTCTTCATGTCCCATTAGCGGCAATGAAAGGTGACAGCTGCGGATCGATAACAATCGTGGCAAACAGACTCCGAGTAATAAACCCATTTCGCTCACATTTCTACATTCCCCCCCCCCCCAAGTGAGTTGCAGTGTCTGACCCCCCCGCAAGCACACAAGCCCAGGGAACCAGCGATGCAGCCATTCAGTCCCCATGCCATATCCCTGCCTGCTCCCAGCATGCACATGGGCCCTCAAAGGGCCTTTTTTAGACAAGCAGGATTTTAAACCTGTGGCCCTTGGGACACCTGCGCGGGGGGAGGGCGGCGTTTAGACGGTCCCCCGTGAACCGGAAGTCGCCTGGGCACCATTAGAAACAGCGGCACTGGGCGACTCCCGTGTGTTTTGAGATGCGGCGCGGTAACACCGCGACAATCAACGTCTGTACTACGCCGCATCTCGAAACACCCGAGAGTCGCCCGGTGCTGCTGTTTCTAATGGCACTTGGGCGACTTCTGGCTCACAGAGGACCGTCTAAAGCCTCCCCCCCCCCGCAGGTGTCCCAAGAGCTGCGGGTTGCCTAAAAAGGCCCAAAGTCAGCAATAGGCCTTCTCCTTGCCAAACCTACTCCTAGTACCGACACAGAGAGAGTCATAGTTAGGGGGTGGGGGTTTCTAGGGAATCTATTTATGTTGTAATCTGCCCTGAGCCTTAGGGGAAGAGCAGGATTAAGTTTAAATGAATACAGTACAGGCCTCAGAAGGGCACCAGACTTCGCCACACAAACCACTTTGAACATGGCTGGCCTTACCACAGGGTGACCCTGGCAACTGCCACCTGGGCCCCACCAATCAGTCTTTTTGCTTCTTTTGGGGGCCAGGGCAGGGCATGGGCCCCGCCTTCCCTCCCAACGGGGTCCCAAACACAACCACCTCTAGGGCTCTGCAGAGGGTGAGGGTCACAGGGAAGGGGCTGCCAGGGGCCCAACATTTTATCTTTGCCCTGGGCCCTGCAAATTCTGGCTTGCCCAGACATCGAATCAACTTCAGCAGGGCATCCACTGCCACAGAAAGGTAGGACTGGAAGAGAGATCATCAAGTCATCCAGCTCTTTGCACTAAGACAGGATTGAACTGGGTCTAAATCATCCCTAGCAAATATTGACTAAGCTTCCTCTTCAAAATCTCCAGGGAAGGAGATTCCACAGTCTTTCCTCAGAAATCTCTTCCACCGCCCAACTACTATTACTGTTCGAAAGTTCTTCCCAATACTTAACCTAAATCTGCTTTTGTGCATTTTAAACCCATTTTTTTCTTGCCCAGGACTTAATTTGTTGTGTTTGGTGAGACTGCCTCCCCCCCCAGCAATTAACTTCAGGGAGGTGCTGTTCAAACATGGGAGTAATTATAGCAGGGGACATGTCCCCCACAAATTTCCTTCCCCCATAATAATTCTAGAGCTGGCGGCAGAGATTTTGTGGGTCAGCATCCACCCCCCCCCCCCAATTTTAGCTCCAAGGTACTTCCATGGTGCTGAGCCCTGGGAAATGTTCTCTGTAGGAACGTGCACCCCAAAAGATGACAAAAATACCAACATCGTCCATGTCACGGTTGGAAACAAAAGTCAGAAAATACCTGGTTGCTTTATTTAGCTTTCATTAATGACTTTCCTGCCCCAGCCCCTGTGCCAGTGTGTCTTTAGACATAACAAAGATCGGGTGTCAAAACCCCTAAGCATGTGTTTGGCCGTTGTGTGTAAGCACCATAACAATCCCAACACCAATTTGTCCACCCATTGAACACACAATATGAACACCATTGCATCACAAGGACAATTTACGTGTTCCGGCTGAACACGTGGCCAACGCTGTGTCTAATGATACCGCATGACATATTAGCAGGTACAACACGGGGAAGGAGGCGGCAGCGCTTGTGTGCTGAGATTGGGCGGCGAGCAAAACACTGATTTGCCCCAAGATGGGGCAGCGCCACATGGTGAACACAGGGCCAAACCAGTGTTCGTATCAAGGTCAAAACACACATTCAGACACCCATTGACGTTACGTCTAAAGACACCCATTTAGATCAGGGATGGGGAATCTCAGGCCCGGGGGCCAAATGTGGCCTGGGACAAGTTTTTATATGGCTCCTTTCCACTTCCTGGATCTGGCCCTTGGATCCAGTTCTTATCTCCAGTCACTGAAAAAATGAGCTCCAGGGAAGGGAACAGAGATGAGGGCACGCAAACAAGGCTAGGGGACAGTTCCATGGCACAGATCCATGATTTGGGCCCTCCTTCCCTGGAGTGCATCCCTTAAGCACCCCCGCCCCAACTTCTGTGCGGCCCTTGGAGCTTGCGCAAGCTTTCAAAGTGGCCCCCAGGAGGGAAATGGTTCCCCACCCCTGTGCTAAATTAAATCACAAGAATTCCTGATTTATACTCAGCTGTAAAGAGGTAGGGGGGTCCGGCGGTTGGGTTGTCAGTTGGACAGTTGGGTTCAGTGCCCTGCTCTGACAAACTCTGGGGCAGAGGGTGTGGCTTTCGATGCAGGGAGTGTGGGGCAGAGGCAGGAGCTGTGGCTTCTGGGACACGTTTCTTTCTTTTTCTTTTTTCTTACTAATTATGCACTGATCTTGTCCTTTCCTCTGTGGCCATGCAGAACAATTATTCTCCATATTCTGTATGGCAGCTTTTAAAATATCAGTTAACATATTATATTAATACTACTTCAGACATCTAGTGCAACTGTAATAGAAATAAAATAGGTGCAGAACAAAAGAAAATCAGATGCTTGGATTCACATTGTTCCAAATTACTGAGTTTTAAAAAAGGCAACATAAACAGCATGTCCCACTTCCTACTGAACTGAAGTGACCAGCAGAATCAGAACAGATCTGTTCCTTCTACTTTAAGTGCCTTCCCAATACCAATTAAGCATTACAGCACCTCAGTTGGGGATTGGGTTAGAGGTGTGTTTTTAATTAACTTGTGCAAGACCAGGTTATATAAAAGGCTTTGATTTTAGGGCGGCTTTTTTTGTACCTGTAAAAGTAGGGCTGCTTGGGGTATCACTTTGATTCTAGTGCAGGATATTGTAACGGTGCTTATGCCAATTATGCTTCTGGTCAAATCAAGGACTGACTGCTAAGCCAAAGAACAGGACAGAGAGCTACCCCAACGAGACAGATCTTATCAGCGTGATTTGCTTATCCATGACAGTTGCTGCTGCTGGGCATTTTGAAATGCTAAGACGAATTAGCTTGCCTCACACGTGGGATAGATAAACCAGGTAAACAGTTTCCATAGAGATGTTTGGAGGAAATTTAAAGATTTCCAGTTTAATTTTTTTCTTTTTCTTTCCAGAACAAAATAAAACAAAACAAAATTTGCTAGTTTTGAGGATTCTCACTTCCACTCTTTTCTGGCCTTTGGTTTCCTATGGAAAGAAAGTTTGGGAAGAATTTTTTAAAATATCAGGACAGTTGGGCAGTGGAATAATTGCTGACGCAGCCCCAGAAATGAGAGGCGGGGAGGTGTTGGATTCAGTTGGCTGCACTCTTTAACAAGAAAAGCAAGAACATTGGTGGAATTGCACTAAGCAATTCAAGGGTCTGGTATTTTGGGTGGGAACAACACGTATACTACCTTAAAACAGGTGACTGGCTTGAATATGCCCTCCGATGCGAGTCCCAACATTTTAAAACAAATTCCCCTTCGATCAGTTCGCTGGCCAGGGCCGAAGGGGATCTAACGCCCCTTTTGAGCATGAGCAAGGAGTACCAGTGCCATTAAGGTTGAAGGCCTTGCATGCCCCTACCGCCCGCTTGGTACACCTCCCCTGGCGTCCGCCATGCCCTGCACATACACCAGGTGTCGCCTCCCCATCTCTTATTAACTCACCTATACTGTCTAACAAACACCTACTAACCATACTGGACCCCCGCAAAGAGTGTGACATCAAATATAACATAGTGAAACATCCCAATTATTCATGGACCGTCGAATCAAGAATCTTGTCATATCATATTTATCAAATCAAGAATTAAACTATATTAAATTAGCTGCCAGTTAAACGTTCCAATTATTATCAATCAGTAATAATTAAGATCATTAAACTAGTTTAACCTATTGTAACACTGAAGAAGGTAAAAAACAAAAACATCTCATAAATGGTCAAGGTGTCTGTCAAAATCCCTTCTTGGTCCCCTAAATGGCAACCAGTTGTTTACCCACAGTATTAGAGGGGTGGGTGGGTACTGTCTCTGTGGAACTGAAAAACGGCGCACGCATAGGCAGTAGAGCTCCCTAGCCCCCCTACAAGGGGAGGAGCCTGCTCCCACACCATCCAACCATATGCGTTCCCTTGTGCACATGATCCCTGGGCAGCCAATCTTTTGGCTCCCAGGTCAGCACGTGGAGTCTCCTTTTTCCCTTCTCCTCCCATGGCCGCCCCCAATCTCTCTTCCTGGGATTTGGGGCGTGGCAATCCCCCCCCCCCCCGCCGCTATGGCACCGCAGAGGGCCTTTTGCCAAGGGAGGATGGGGAAGCCCCATTGCTAGAAGACTTTAAAACAGGTTAGACAGGTCTCTTTGTCAGGGGTGAGGAACCTTTTTCCCCCTCTCAAAGGCAACTTTGAAAATCTGTACAAGCTCAGAGGGCCATGTAGAAGTTGGCAGCAGGGGTGCCCTCAGGAAGAGGAGACTACAGATCATGGATCTGTGCCATGGCTCTGCCCCCTCTCCTTGTGTGCAGGCCCTCATCTCTGCTTCTTTACCCTGAGCTTGGTCTTTCAGTGCTTGGGGGTAGGAAGTGGATCCAGGGGCCAGATTCAGGAACTGGACCACATGAAAATGAGCCAGGAGCAGGCCACATTTGTCCCCCGGGTTCCCTAGCTCAGAGTATGTAGGTGCTGCTGCTGATCCTGCTTATTGCCTCCACCTGCTCCCCCTCGGCCTGGGGGTGGGGGTGGCGGTGAGGCCCCTTGCCGCGCCCGATTTAGGGGAGGCAGGACAGCTGGGTGATCCTCGCTGCGGGGCTGCACGCAGCCCAAGGTGGGGGGAAACGGCGCAGCACCACTCTTCGCGAACCCAGCCGGGGTTGCTATGCAACCCCTACTGGTAGGGCTTGGTCAGTTGAAGGCACGTGGGCCCCGTTCGGAAGGCGGGGCTCGCGAACAAGGGAAAATCAGCTCCAGTCCCACTTGCGGGCTGGAGCTGCAACAAACGGCAGCATCCCCAGGCAGTGCAAGGAACCTTTGCCTATGGTGCTTTCATAGGTGAGCGATATGGGGAAAAACAAAAGGAACGCCGCGGTAGCGACGAAGAAACGGCGGTGCGAGTCCGCCACGACAGAGTCTGCCGCGGGGGGAGGATCCCTAGAGGGCGGTGACGCT
This sequence comes from Sphenodon punctatus, assembly GCA_003113815.1. NCBI lineage: Eukaryota > Metazoa > Chordata > Lepidosauria > Sphenodontia > Sphenodontidae > Sphenodon > Sphenodon punctatus. Next base: position 2,737,355 of record QEPC01008495.1, read on the forward strand.
CCTGGGGAGAACATGGAGGGTTCAGGCCCTGTCCCTCCAGTACTGGGAGGGACTGCAGAGGTGAGGGGCGAGATGCCCCTGGGAGACAGGATGGCGGACTGCGAAGCCCTTCTCACCCAGCTCATGGGGGGGGGCGCAATATGCCCCCCCAGTGGTCTTTTGATTGCCCAGAAGGTGAGGCTCCACTGGGGACCGAGTCTGGGGCCTCTTCCCCGGGGGGGGCGAAGGGGGGCGTCTGTTAACCCCCCCGCCCGCTATATTGATGAGGATGGTGGGGTTGTGCCAACGCCGGTGCGGAGGGGCGCCAGGCCTGCTCGGGGCGGCCCCCCTGGGCTGGTGCCCCCTTTGGTTCTGCCGCCCCCACTGGTGGTGGCAGGGGCAGCCCCTGCGGTGGGGTGGTGGTGGTTGGTGGTGGATGGGGGCCCACTGTTGGGTCCGGCTGGCCCCCTGTGGAGGGTTCCCCGGGTGGCCCGCCCTGCTTGGGCGCCCATGGGCCTGTCCAGGCGGCAGCCAGCCAGCAGGCTGCGTGGGCTACGCCCACCCAGGGCATCGGGCCGGCTAGGGGCGATCCCCCTGGGCCGGTTTTCCCTGTTCTGCCACACACTCCCAGTGGTTGCGGGTGCAGCCGCCACAGTGGGGGGGGGGCAATGATGTTTGGGGGCCCACGGTCGGGGCCAGCTGGCCCCCGGCGGGGGGTCCCCTGGGTGGCCCTTCCTATGTGGGCATACATGGGCCTGTGCAGGCAGCAGCCAGCCAGCCAGCCGCAGGCTTCATGGGCCTCGCCTGCACAGGACTGGGCGGGGGGAGCCCCTTCCCTGCTTTCTTCAACCCAGGGCAGATGGAGCAGAACCGGCACAACAGGCGCAAGACAACAGTGACCTGCGCCAGAGGCTGGAACGAACGGAGAAAGCGCTACAGGCACTGATGCAGCAGCGTGCCCAGGCAGCAGGAACCCAACAAGAGGTCGTGCTCCCGGCCCTCCCGGCCCATTACTCAGGTGAGGTGGGGGCACACCCGGGCGGGTTTGGCACCGGGGGTGGATGGGCGAGCCCTCAGCTCAGAAGGGCCCCGGCTCCGGGGAAAGAGGGGGCAGCACAGGACGTAGACCGGGGACAAACGGTAGGTAGTGGGCCAACCCAACTGGTGTGGTGGGGAGGTACCTGGGTTCCCATCATCCCCCCCGGCGCACCTGGCCCAAAGGGCTGGGGGCGTGGCTGGCCCGTCGGGGGCAGCTCCCCCGCTGGCTCTTGCTGTAGGTTCCTCTTCCTTGGCGGGGCAGGCACTCCGAGTATGGCCTGCCACGGCCTCGTCCTTCCAGCTGCTGGGTGGCAGGCCGACCATGACCTCTCTCATGACATCCCTCATGCAGCAGCGCCCCCCTGAGGGCGGGGGCTACTCTACAGTCTCCGACCCAATGGGGGGGGGGGGGTCACCTGCTCCCAGCCACCAAGGAACGCATCTGGCAAGGAGAATACCTGGACTTGTTTGCCCTCCTCTTTAGCGATCCTATAGTGGATCCCGCGGAGCAGGAGGACAAGAAAGAAAAGGAGCACTTTAAGCGCCCCAAGGTGGATTGGAATTGGTCAAATTGGACCGCCACCTTTTCCATCTATATGGCGGTCATGATTCAGGCATACCCAGCCCGGGCCCCATCGTTGGGCGTGCATATGAAGTAGGACCAGCGGGAGCATGGCTGCGATATGATGAGGCATTCCGCCATCGGGCAGCGTACACCCCGGGTCTTAGATGGGACCTGCATGCGCATGACCTCTAGCTCAACTGCATGAGCAGAGTGGGCAACGCGCCCAGATCAGATAGCGGCCATTTGCTTGCAAAAGGGGGGGCTTCGTCCACCACTGAGTCCTTTCGCGAGGAAGGAAAGAAAGGGGTGGCACCCACCACAGGGACTTGTTGGGAATTTGGCTGGTTTGGGAGATGTTCCCGAGCAACTTGCAAATTCCGCCATGCATGCTCCACCTGTTCAGGGCACCACGCATCTTCTGCGTGCCCCCGGGGAAAACCTGGATCCAAGGGGAAACCTTTTCTCAGGGGGGCGGGGAAGGCTGGTAGCAACAGTTCCGGTCCTGCAGGGAAAAGCCCCAATGCCAGTTAGAGCATTGCAACTTGAGCAGGCCCTCTGCGGACACCCGGATCAAGCAGAAGTGGCATACATATTAACGGATTTCCAGCAGGGCTTTTGGATCCCCGCTTTTGATGTTCAGCAACACCGGGTGGCGCCGAATTTGAAGTCTGTGGTAGGGATGGAGAGAGTTGTCCGGGAAAAAATAAAGGAGAACGCGGAGGGGAGAGCGGCCAGTCTGTTTCCGCCCCCCCCCCTTCCCCAACATGGTTATCTCCCCTTTAGGTGTTGTCCCCAAAAAGGCCCCCGGGGAGTTCCGACTGATCCACCATCTGTCTTACCCCCGAGGTGGCTCAGTCAATGACGCTATTCCCAAGGACCTTGCTTCGGTCAGGTATGCGTCGTTTGACTCGGCAGTGTCACTAGTTAGGTCCTTCAGGCCCAGTGCCATCCTTGGGAAGTGTGACATTAAGTCCACTTTCCGGTTGTTCACCCGGAAAGTTTTCCTTTGCTGGGTTTCCATTTCGATGGCATATATTACTTTGACAAGGCCATGCCGATGGGGTGTTTGATCTCTTGCTCAGTGTTCGAGCGTTTCAGCACCCTTGTGGAATGGATTGTCAAGCAACGGTCTGGTAGGACGGGAATCACGAAATATTTAGACGATTTCCTGTTTATCGGTCACACCAACATGAAGGAATGCTCAGACTTGATGCAGACCTTCCAGGGGGTACTGGAGGAATTAGGCATTCCCTTGGCCCCTGAGAAGACCGAAGGCCCAACTACCAGATAGGCCTACCTAGGCATCGAGCTGGACATGGAGGCAGCCGTCTCCCGCCTTCCTCGGGACAAGTTGCTTTCTCTTCGTGATAAGGTTAACAAGTGCCTGCGGGTGGCGAAAGTGACAGTTCGCAACTTGCAGTCGGTGCTGGGGAGTCTCAACTTTGCATGCTGGGTGGTTGCGCCTGGGCGGGCCTTCCTGTCACATCTTTACACCAAATTGGCTGGTGGACCCACCCCCCCACCACCACATACGGGTCACAAAAGAGATGAAGGAAGACTTCCAGATCTGGGCCACCTTCCTAGCAAATTTTAATGGCACCAGTTTCTGGAGGGACCAGCTTCTCCTGGAGGCCGAACTGCAGGTGCATTCTGATGCCGCAGGGGGTGCCGGGTTTGGCGTAACATTCAGGGACCGATGGGCAGCGGCCCCGTGGCCCCCGGAATGGACAGAACAAGGAGTCACCAAGGACCTCACTTTCTTTGAGCTCTTTCCTATAGTGCTAGCCATCCATCTATGGCCCAATGAACTGGCTAACCAGACAGTGTTGTTTTGGTGTGACAATCAAGCTGTCATCCACATCATTAACGCTCAGTCCTCCAGGTCTACGAGGGTCATGAAGCTAGAGAGGGCTTTCGTGCTTAACTGTTTAGAACACAACATGCTTTTCCAAGTCAGGCATGTGCCTGGACTGCACAACGGTGTAGCAGATGCCCTCTCTCGCTTCCAGATGGAGCGTTTTTGTTTAGTGGCACCCCTGGCCCAGGTGAACCCGGAGCCACTGCCGCCATTGGTCTGGAGCCTTGGGTTGTAGACCTGCACACCACCGTTCTGGGATCCCTGGCACCTCGTACCAGGACTGCCTACGACAGGGCCTTCCGGGAATTTCAGCAATACCGGTTGGCACAGGGATGGCCCCCAGGTTTCCCAATTCCGGAACCTCAAATGCTCCAATTTGTCATGCATCTGAGGCGCAAGAGGGCAGCCCCGGGTACCATCACTGGGAAGCTGTCCACCTTGGCATTTGCAAGTAACCTCGCAGGTCACACACCACCACCACCCCAGACCGTTTGTTTTTTTTGCCAGGTGCTTATTGGAGAGTTGGGCCAGGGAGCCGGGTAGGACTTTGGATCAGCGGGCCCCTATTACACCGCGTTTGCTGCTGGACATGTGTGCTAGCCTCCCATGCATCTGTTTTGACTGTTTTGAAGTTTCATTGTTCAATTCGTGGTTCAAATTAGCGTTCTTCAGAGCATTTCGAGTCAGTGAGCTGGTGGCCAAAGCAGCCAGGGACACGTCAGGTAGTGACGTCCGTATCGACCCATCGGACATGGTCCTGAGCGTTCGGCGATCAAAAACAGATCAGAGGGGGAGGGGGCAGGTCGTGAGGCTGAACAGGGCCGTTTCGCCAGACTTGTGCCTGGTAAGGGCAGTAGAGTCATACCTCGAAGTGCGGCGGGCAGCACCGGGCCCCCTTTTCAGGCATGCTGGAGATAAGCAGGTAACCAGGTACCAGTTTATGGCGGTCCTGACAACTTTGTTGTCCCACCTTTGGTTGCCGGCCACAGCATATGGTACCCACTCATTCCGTATCGGGGCTGCTTCTTTTGCAGCGGAGAGCGGAATGCCCGACCAGGGTATTCGGGAGGTGGGCCATTGGAGGTCAAGGGCATTCCATACATATGCGTGGGGTGCCCTTTCCCCTTACCAGACTTAATTTTCCTTTTATTTCCTAGGTGTCCGGCACCGATATTGGTGGCAGGTCTGGATTATCGGCCACAGCCTGGTGCGGTGGGCGGGTAAGGCGGCTGGGCACACCGGATGGGGGACCCAGCTAGGCCTTTCAGCCCGGGCACAGATAGAGTGGAAAGGTCGAGGCGGTATGAGGTGGCACCAGCTCCTGCCAGCGCTCCGTGCTCCATCCCCGGGTCACCCGCCCGACGTCCTGGTCATACATCTAGGCGAGAACGACATCCCCCTATTGAAGGGTGTTCGACTGATTAAGAACATTAAGTCTGATTTGTGGGAAGTTAAAAATCTTTTCCTGGAGGTCGACCTTGTATGGACCGACCTGGTTGAGCGGATGTCGTGAAGTAGTGGGGTTCATCCCAGAAAGATTGACAGGACCCGGAAGACGATCAACAGGGATGTGGGTAAATGGCTCATGATTTTGGGAGGTGAGCGCATAGATACCAGAGCCCTGAGCTCTACAGGGGGGACGGGGTGCACCTGTCGCCGAAAGGTAACGATTGTTATCTGGGAGCTCTGATTGGTTCGTTTGTTGGATAGGTTATAGATGTAGGGCGGGGGTCGGGCTCGTTCAGGTAACCCCGGCGACCCCTTAGTGGCAGGGGTCCAGTACAGTTGGTGAGTTTAATCATAGTAGGTGAGTTTAATCATAAGTAAGAGTCATCTCCTTAAGAGATGGGGAGGCCCACCCGCCAGAAAAGCAGGGTATGGCAAGCAGCGGGGCAGCCTCCCTGGGAGGGGTGTTGAGCGAGGGCGGTAGGGACAAGTATGGTCCCCTGTCTGTAGGCACCTTTATCCTTACTCGCAATCAAAGGATTGGGTCCCTCTCACCTGTGGCTTGAGCCACTGAGAGGGAGACGTGATGTTCACGGTTGGGGTGGTAATCGAAGGTACATTGAAACCACCCCTGGTTTGTTGGGTTATTGTTACAATGTCAAGTTCAAGTACTGGACCCGCATCGCAATAGGAGATTTGCTCCCACCCATTTGGTTAATTATAATCTGATTTGAATAAAGAGTGCGGCCGTTTAAACCCAGCACTTGTGTCCTGTCAACTTCGGTGCATCGGCAAATGGTAATGGGCTAGATTAGGTAACCCTTGAGCTCCTTCCACTTCTATCATTCTATGATTATATAATCACAGTGTATGTATGTACGTGTGCATGCCTGCCTGCCTGCGTCCATTCCTAAATCATTTTTGATCCCACAGATTGATTTCGATCAAACTGGGCAGAAGGTTCCAATTTCCAAGGTACTTCAAAAGACAACATTTTATGTCCATAAAGGGAGATAAGGTGTGTTTTGGAGCTGAAAAATCCCCATTGACTTACCGTGAGCCTTTGCCGTGCTAGGATGTCTGGGGTCATTACTTGAGGTAACTTACCACTGGAGCTAAAGAACCACACTCACTACACCAAACAAAAATTACCACATACTAAGAGTAGGTTCATATGGAGCACTGGTGGTGGACTTATTTATTTAGCTAAATTTCTATTCACCCATCTGGGGGGCCACCTCTCACGCCGAGACGCCCCAGAGGCCAAAACTGGAGTGCCAGGGACAACGTGCGAGAAGTGGAAATCCTACCCATCCTGTAGGCTCAGGACAAGTTACAACACACACACACACACACACACACACACACACACACACACACACAAACAACTTAAAAACCCTCCCAAACCCCTATCCCCACCTACCAAATGCTTGGTCAAAGAAAAAAACCCACCTTGCATTGCCTCTGGGTGAATGGAACTGGAATGGTGGAACTTGCATGCGGCGAGTGTCCTTCCCCATGATAGTCTTCCCCTGCAGCATGGGTGTGGCTCACCTCTTTGGGCATTTTTATACACACAAAGTTCTGGATTTTTTCAATCTTCTGGGTTTACAAGTCCACAAGTAAGTTTCGGATTCATTTTTCACACACACACACACACACACACACACACACACACACACACACACACACACACACACACACACACACACACACACACACACACACACACACACACACTGCCCTGAGGCAGCCTAAAGTGGCTGCAGTTGTAGATGTGAGGGGCTGCCATGGAAACCAAGTGACCACAGCTGCCTGGAGCAAAGCAGTTTACCAGGAGAACTTTTTACACACAAAAGTTCTGGGAGACGTTCTACACAGAAGTTCAAAGATCCGGATGTTTAAGATCTGGGTGAGTGATTTAGACACACAGAAAGTTCAGGATGTAACAGCAAACATCCAGGAGAAATGTGTGTGTAAAAACACCCATCGAGACATTTTCTAATATCGTTCTCTGTTATTTCAGGCATCGGTGCGCTCTGGTTGGTCCTGGTCTCTACTTGTGGCAGATTTTTGAAGTTTCTGTTTCTTATTGAATAGATGTTTCTGTGCAGATATTTGGGTGGCGGCAGGTCCTGTGGTGGTGCAGGGAGAAGAGATGAGGGCATACACACACAGATAAGGGACAGAATACAGATCCATGATCTGAAACCTCTTTCTCCTGAGAGCACTCCTTAAGCGCCCGACTTGTGTGTGGTCCTTGGAGCTTGTACTAATTTTCAAACTGACCTCTGGGGAGGGCAAACATTCCCCATCCTCCCTACCTTAGATGTCACAGCGACTGGAACCTCCCCTCTAAATACCCCACAGAAAGTGAGAGGAAGGGCTTCTGTGGTCCCCTTTGCTGTATCTTCAATGAATCTTGCATGGAGGGGGCAGCGGAGGAGAAGCCTGTGTGTTTGTGCAGGCTAATGAGAGGCAGATACAGTTTCCCTTCTCTGGGGAGCTCTCTAAATTAATAGGGGAGATGGTGGCGCTCTCTCCTCCCTGGCTGGGCAAAATCGATCGTTGGTTAGCGAGGGAGGAGGCCAGAGCACTGGAGACCAGTTTTTCCTCAAACTGCTAAAAACCTCATGTCCCCTGTTCTGGAATTGGTTTCCCTCCCCTGCCCCTTCAGACTGGTCAGTCGTAGGGTTGCCGGCGCTCTGGGTTTCATCTGGAAATTCTGGCTTTGGATCCAGACCCTCTGGGCTCCAGGAGAAGTCCCAATTTCTCCAGGACAGTCAGAGGTGCCCCTGGTAACCCAAGAATTGGGGCTTCTGGGGGTGGCCGCACTAGAAAGGAAGAAGGATCACAGAGGATTTCCTGCCTCGTTTGCAATGTTGCTCTGCCCCATGGGGCACCATGATAGCATGATGCTCTTCAAGGGCGGGGTTACGTCAGCAAAGGGGCATGGCAGCTCTTTTGTCGCACCCCCTTTCTGGCATGGCCCCGCCCCTATGAAGGACTGTGATGTCATGAAGTTCCACAAGGGCAGGATTACGTCAAAGAGGGCGTGGCAGGTCCCTTGTCCCCCCCCCTTTTCTGACATAGCCCCACCCCAACAAAGCACTGTTATGTCAGGATGTTCCACAAGGGCAGGGTTACTTAAGAAAGGCGTATAGCGCTTCTTTGCTCCACCCTCTCCAACATGGTTCCACCCCCTCCAGGATTTCTCCCAGAAGGAAGCAGCACCAGCAAACCTCGTTAACTCCCCACCCTGCTCCGCTTAGGAGGTCTTCAGTTTTTCAGAAATTCATGTGTCAGAAGAACCTTGGGGTCAAGCAACTTGCATTCTTTTCCCCAAAGGTATTAGGGTTATAGGCTGAAACTCATAGCCTAATTTCCTCTTTGATGGGAACTGGGCAAACGGAAGGAGCCAGGGCCTTGCCTTTCTTTGGCAACAGAAACAGGGTGGGGTTGAGCTCTCTTTAAGAACCTACTTGTTCATCAGCTCAGTCTAGCCTTGCAGAGGTAAATGTTGTTACATCTGTCCTGCAAGAAACAGCTTCCTCCAGATACCTGGAGGGGCAGACTTCAGACACAGTGTCTAGGTAAGTCTTCTAAGAAACACCAATCTCCTCCAAGCTCTCCATCTTAAGATGGCTGCCTTTGGAATCCACCAAGCACTATGCTAGTTCCTCAAAGCCTTGTTCTTTGTCTCCAGTAGCAAAGTGGCCCTGATCCAAGTGGTTGGAGAAGGATGTCCTCCTGGATGCACGCTCAGGGGCCCAGCAAACTGGAAGCACATTCGGCAAGGATTTCCACATCTCAGCTGTTGGGAGCCAGTCCGAAAAAACAAGCCTCCACCCTATTATTTGCTCTAAGCCTGTTGCAAAACTAGCTGAATAAATTTTTTGCCCGACACTGATGTGACCTGCTGTAACCCCAGGGCCTCTTGCATCTGCAACAATCAGACAAACTTCATAACGTGCCTGGCACCTTTTCCTATTAGCTCAGGGTGGGGAACCTTAGACTCCGAGGCAGCCAAATGTGGCCCATGGCTAGTTTTCATTTGGTCCCTTTTCAGTTCCTCAATCTGCCCCCCCGCCCCGCCTCCCAATACCTGAAAGACTGAGCTCAGGGTAAGAGGGCAGAGATGAGGGGCATGCACAGAAGGAGAGGGGACAGATCCATGATCTGGATCTCCCTTAATCACCTCTGCCATCAACTTCTATGTTGCCTTTGGAGCATGTACTAATTTTTAAAGTGGCCCCCAGGAGGGAAAAATGTCCCAACCTCTGGATTTGCTGAAAGGGACATGTCAACCCAGGGGTCCCTCAGGGCAGGGGTGACACTATTTATTATTATTATGCATTCGTCTAGTACCAGGACTGTAACTGGCACTGAACAACAATTAGAGACAGGTACCTGCCCCAAGGGGCTTACAATCTAGGGAAGATAAAGGAGGGGAGACCAGGAAGGGGCATCTAGCGGGTAAGTTTGCCACATGTCATAAGGACAGGCCGTATTCCTCACGAATTTGGAGGCGGCCTGGCCCTGTAAGTCCCCCCTGTGGCTATTTTCAGTCTTCTCAGAGGTGGCATCCTTAATAAGGAGAGACCGGGATACATTCACACATGACCCCATCACTCTGAACTGAGTGTGGTCACAGTGAGAACCACTGCCCTAGGCTGAGAACCACTGCTCTAGGAGACAGTCCTTGCCCTAAAAGGCTCCCAGTCTAAACAGGATAACTGAGTGTTAACAAACGGGACAATAGCTCGCTGGAGTCCGTGTTCGGGCCATGCAGACCCCACTCACATGTTTAGCATGACAACCCTAATAGACGGGCAGGCGTTCTTCCATGCTGCACTCTGCTCACCAACCCTCCCCCACCCTGTCACCCGCCTTCCCAGTATCTCATCCCCTATTATGGCTCACAGCCGTGGCGAACCATGGGAACAAGAAGTCACCCCAGGTGTCTCTTTCTTCCAGGCTATTCTGACTCCGGGAGGCAATCCACCGCCTGCTATCCCTGCTCACCCACAGAGGCTCATACTTGGGTTTATACCTGCCAGCACTTGGCGACTGTAATGAACCTTTTGCTCTGCACATAATGCTTTTATTGAGCAAATCACATATTTGAGAGAGCGTCTACAGTGAAAATTGAAAACAAAAGTAAAAAATGAAATTGAAAGCAATCAGTCTTTATATCTTGCCAGCACCTGGTTTCTTGCCTCCACGGCTCACAGTGATGTACTGGCAGGAAGCAGCACACAGTTTTATTGGGGTCTTGCCTGCTGTGGTGTTGGAAAGCCCTCTAGGTTCGCATATAACCCCCAGTCAAACATGTGCCTCTTGTACCCCCTCTCTAGCATCTTCTACATCACCATATACTTGGGGAGGAAAACAATCCCACTCACCAGGGCACTCTGCACTTCTCCGCTTGTCCAAACCTTGCATAGGGTAAGAAACTCTTACTCAGTTCACATTCCCTGTACCGCAAGCCACTTGTTTCCCACAAGAGATTCAGCTCCACCATCGGATCGAGTCACTCCCAGTGACCCTGAGGGTATCTTCTCACTGTCATCAGGGCAGTGATGAGGAAAAAGGGCAGGGAAGGTCCAGCCTCTGTTAGTGACTGTTGGACCACTCGAACTACTGCATGAGACAAGCCCAGTGCCTGTCCTCCTGCCGGCGGTCCAGGTGGGCTTCAGCAGCAAAGACCTTGTGTTCTGCTGCAGCAAATACCTATGCTCCCAGCCCATGCCATTAATGGCATCCCGGATCTCGTCCGCCTGCTGTGCGGTCTCCCCAAGCAGCTCCCGTGCCAAATCCTCCTTGCGCCTTTGGCTACAGACCTGCAGGACCTGGTTCTGCTGGACACTTGTGGTTTAGTCCGTGCCCGCTGCACTGGCAGATGCATAGCAAGGCAAAAAGGAAAGCTATTAGTTCACCCACCTTTCCCACCTTGATGTTTCAGCCTCTGCCCACCCTTCTCACCCAATTTACCAACTGCCCTTCCTGCCCAATTTACAGCCCTCCACCCACTGGAAGGGAAGCAGGAATGAATATCTGGCCTATGCGCCTGCCGGGGCCATTGCTGTGGCGGGATCCTGGCCCCACACATCATCTCCTCCCGCGATCACTAGCGGAGTGAAGAACATACGGAAGTCAAGCACCATAATTTGCATCATCCACTTCCTGCTCCCCCCAGCTCCCTGCCGCCTGCAATTTTGGCTTCCAGCCCACAATGGCGCCTTTCCATCCCCCACCAGCCCACCATGGTGCCTCACCACCCTCTTCCCGCACCTACGATTCCCAGCTGGTGAAGTTGATTCCTGGGGATTTTGCTGCTGCTCCTCCTCCATGCTCTTCTGGCCACCTGTCCACCCCCACATAATTAAATAATAATAAACGGAAGGCTTTATCATGCATCTGTGTAAACGCAACACCCCCCCCACCCCCCAGGTGCATTCACTTACTTTTCTCCTCCGCCTCCACTGCCTCCTCTATAAAGGCGGCATCTGGCTCCTCTGTGCTCTTCCCCAGAACCTCAGGTGGCTCCTCAAACAAGGGCTGGCTCTCGAGCTTAAAAGATACACCGTGAGAGTCACCATGTCCGTATTGACCCGTGCAGAGTCCAGGGTGGGAATGGGCACGGAGGGATGCCTGTCAGCAGTTGTGGCTCCTGAGCTGGGAGAAGACATGTTTGAAAATGGCGCTGTGGGCTTTTAAGGCAGACGTTACACATGCACCATTGAGAGTAAGAGCAGAAAGAGTGGCAGGAAGTGGACGCCCTCAGAACACTCTAGGCTATTCACCCACGACTCTATGGTGCTGGCAGACCTATACGCATGTGAGGCGGCACACAACCTAACCGATGGGACGCAGACACGTGGGCGCATGTTAGCCTGCATTCACCCACACGGTGGGCTCTGTATGCCCCGGGACCCTGCCGTGAGTGGGGGCTGCATGTCCGGTGAGTGGTGGCTTTCATGTCCACCTAACAAACGGGCAGGCAGACACCCAGCATGTGTGGACTACCCTCTCGTTTGTTAATATTCTGTGGGTTTGGGATAGGAGGGGAGGGGTTAGCTTTTGTGTGGCCCCTTTCTAGTTTCTGGAACTGGCCCTGAGATACAGTTCCTCCCACCACCCCACCCCACCAAGCACTGAAAGACTGAGCTTAGGGGAAGGGGGCAGAGATGAGGGTCTGCCCACAAGAACAGGGGGCAGATCCATAATCTGGACTCTCCTCTTCCTGAGCGCACCCCTGCCTCCAACTTCCACATGGCCCTTAGAGCTTGGTACTAATGTTGAGATTGGCCCCCGGGAAGGAAAAGCTTCCCAACACCAGATTTAGGAGAAAGTGACAGAGAAGGGACTGAGTCAGTGGCACGCAACAAGTCAGTGACTGGGACTAGAATTCAGTCTGCAGCCCAGGGCCCTAACCACTAGGCCACATCACCTCAGAGGCTCAAGACATGCCACCTCAACCCCAAGCTGAAATTCTGCATTTCATCCCCCGCTCAGCTGAAGCGCCCAGGCCCCCTTGTGCCGCTACGCTTCTAGCATCAGATTAATGAGGCAGCGGCCAGAAGATAACTCTCCAGTAAACACAAAGGCGTATGGCAACAATAATCCCAGGATGACATAACTTAAGGAGTTAGTACATGGAGAGGCCTGTTCGACTTGCTAGGGATAATCCTTTGCACGGCAGAGGGGAAAAGCAGAGGAGACAGAGAGTCCACTGTATGGCTCCAGTTGCAGGCTCTCATCGACGAAGGCTTGTGCATGGGTTCCCGGTCCTCACCCCGCATCAGGCTGCTACTGAGGAAACCCCAATAAAACTAGGAAACATTTGCTGCCTGGGATGACATTTTCCTGGGATGCTTATTCTACTGCATGTTCTGCCAGAGAGAAGGGGAGTCGAAAGAGTAGGGGGGCTGTGGGAGGGATGCAGAGGACATGCTTAGCACATACAAGCACTATACAGCATGTGAGGATATCATTATTTCTAAAGCTTCCCTGCCCTTATTGGCAGTCAGAAAGCTAACGAAGCAACGTCTGGAAGATATGGCTAGGCAAAGGGACATGGAGACAGCGGGTTCCTCTCGGATTGCTCCTTATTTTAAATTGTTTAAAAACAACTTGATTTTGGAAAAATATATTACGGCCCTCAAATTTGTTTATCCTAGAAATGCCTTTGTTAGACTTAGATTTCAGATAATGGATATACTGAATTTGTTAATGGCAGATATGCCAGAATTCCTTGGGGAAACAGACTGTGTATTTGTGGACTGGGGGAGGTTGAGGATCTCCTACACTATTTATTTATCTGTCTGCTATATAATTCCCTGTGAGGGTTATACCTTCCTACTTTACTGAAGTTTACATTGAACTGGCCTATTCAGTTTAAGCTGATTTATGCCCTTGAGGGCACAAACATGATGGTTACCCAAGAAGTTGCATTTTTTGCTTGGGAAGCAGCTAAACAAAGGAAAATTTATGTTGAAAAGAATCTGGTCAATTGTAAGGGTGATGTAATCCTCCTTTCTTATTTTTGTATTTGGTTTCATTGGGGGACCCTGTGTATATATTGTTTTTATGAATATTTTGAATATATTGTTTTTATGAAATATGAATGAATGATTTATTAGTGTTCAAATCCATAGACACTTGATTAAAACAAGAATTTAAAACCATAGTTTTAAATTCTTGTTTTAAATCAAGTGTCTATGGATCTGAACACTAATAAATCATTCATTCCTATTTCTAAAGCACCTGCAACATGCCTGGCGCTGAGCAGTCAGGATTAGAGGCAGGTCCCTGCCCTGAGAGGCTTACAATCTAGAATGGACCTGGGAAGGGGAGACAAGGGTACATTCATTAGGCTGAGAAAGAAGTTGCAAGTGTACGTGCTTAGCTCAACTGCAAAGGAAGAGGAAGATCCTGCAGGCTGAGACAAGGAGAAAGTTAAACATAAGTGAGGAATTATTTATGGAGGGGTGAGGAGGAGCTAGGAAAAGCCTGATGGAAGGGGTTGGGAGCAGAGTTTGTGTGTTCAGGGAGCAAGTTCCAGGCATAAGGAGCAGCACAAGCGAAGGGGCAAAGAAGGTTTACGGATCAGGGGATTCTGGGGGAGGTGATGGGGTAGCAGAGGAGGAGTGAAGTGTCCAGGATGGAACATAGTGGAAAATGAGGGTAGAAAGTTAGGGAGGAGCAAAGCCATGAAGAGCCTTGAAGGTGAGAAGAAGGAGTTTGTGCTGGATGTGAAGGGGGAGAGTGGAGGGAGCAGAATAGGATTTGAACACAAACAAAGTGGTGAGCTAGATTGATAATCTTGGCAGCAGCGTGTCAAACAGAAGTGAGAGGATCAAGGTGAGAATGGGGAAAGCCAGTAGGAGGAAGTTGCAGTATTCAAGGCAAGAAAGGACTAGAGCATGGACTCGAGTTTTGGCAGTGGGAGTGGTAGGAAGGGCTGATTTTTAGCAGTATTATGACAGGCTTTGGCAACGGATTGAATCTGAGGTGCAAAGTAGAGGGAGCAGTGAAAGCTAAATCCCAGGCTACGTGCTTGGTTGAAGGTCAAGACTACGTGCTTGCCTGGATGGTGACACCTTCTCTGAAGACAGAGAGTGAAGAGGTAGAGTAAGGTTCAGGGTTGGGGGATGATGAAATGCTCAGACTTGGACCTGTTAGGCACCAGTTAATGGACTGGCAAGACATCCAGAGAGGGAGTTGGCGATTGCAAGTATGGATGGAGGGGGAGAGGGCAGGGCTGGAGAGACAGAGTTGCGTGTCATTGGCATGCAGACAGGATACATCCGAGTTTACCCAGGGATAGAGTGTGAAGGGAGGACACCACACCAGGGACCTCTAGAGTTGAAAAGCATGAGTCTCTACAGCAGGGGAGGGGAACCTTTCCCCTCCCAGGGGCTGCTTTTAGAAGTAGTTCGCTACGCTCCCTTAGTTTTGTTCTCGACTTCGTATCTCTCAAACCGCTCCTTCAACGTTTCTCTTGCTGGTACCTCCTCTATGTCGCTTCCCCTCTCTGGGGGAGTTCCCCAAGGCTCTGGCCGGGGCCCTCTTCTCCCTTTACTCTCTTTCTTTGGATAAACTCATTGAAACCCACGGCTTCCAGTATCACCTGTATTCTCATGGCACGCAGCTCTCTCTCCACCCCCAGGCTCCATCCAGTCTGGTATCGCTGACTCTCTCTCTGACATCTCTCTGCCTGGATGTCTCGCCGCCAACTCAAGCTTAATATGGCCAAGACCAAACTCCCCAACTTTCCCCCCAAACATTCCTCTCCTACTTCCCTCTGTTTCCATTGAGGGAGTCACCATCCAGCCAGTCCCTCAGGTGCGTAGCCTGGGATTAATCCTTGATTCCTCCCTCTCCTTTGCCTCAGATCCAGGTGGTTACCAAATCCTGCATAATATTGCTAAAATCTGGCCCTATCTTACTGTTTCCACCACAAAATCCCTAGTCCATGCTTTAGTCATCTCTCACCTTGACTACTGCAACTTCCTCCCTACTGGCCTGCCCGCTCCGATCTGTCCCCCTTCATCTCTGTTCAGTGCTCCGTGGCCAAAGGCATCCACCTTGTCCGTTGCTTTCATCACATTCAGCCCCTTCTCTCCGCCCTGAACTGCCTTCCTCTATGTCAGGGGTGGGGAACCTCAGGCCCGGGGGTCAAATGTGGCCCGCGGCAAGTTTTTATATGGCGTCTTTCCACTTCCTGGATCTGGCTCTTAGATCCAGTTCTTATCTCCAGTCACTGAAAAAATTAGCTCCAGGGAAGGGAACAGAGAGATGAGGGCACGCAAACAAGGAGAGGGGACAGTTCCATGGCCCAGTTCCATGATCTGGGCCCTCCTTCCCTTGAGTGCATCCCTTAAGCACCCCCGCCCCAACTTCTGTGTGGCCCTTAAGCTTGTGCAAGCTTTCAAAATGGCCCCTGGGAGGGAAACGTTTTCCCACCCCTGCTCTATGCGAACGCATTCAGCACAAGCTCCTGGTCTTTACCTTCAAGGCTTTTCATGGCCTTGCTCCCCCATCTCTCTGCTCTCCTGCCTGGGAGCTTCGTTCCTCCTCTGCCCTCACCCTCGCCTGCTTGTGACTCCCCTGCTCCTGTAAACTACGTTGCCCCTTCTTCCTTGCTGCCCCTCACCCCCATGCCTGGAACTCCCTCCCTGGATACTTTCGTTCTGCTCTCTCCCTCCCAACTTTCACATCCCACCTGAAAACCCACCTCTTCTGTCAGGCTTTCCCTAGCTTGTTATGAGTGAAACTGCACCCTCTTCCCCTCACTCAGAATCTCGTTCCCTGTAATTAAATGAAGCACATGAGCCTGCAACTTCGACTCTCTTGCCCCACTCTCCTCCCACCCTGTTTGACCCCGAAACCCCCGTCCTTGGCTCACCTCTACTATCCGCTACCTCTGCTCCTGCACCCAGGCTGCTGAACGCCTCTGGCGCAAATCCCGCTCCCACCCTGACTTCTTCCACTATAAATTCTCCCTCTCTTCTGCTATCTCCCTGGCGAGGCAACACTACTATGCCTCCTGGGTTGAATCCTATTCTCGTGACCCTCACCGTCTCTTCTCCACCTCTGACTCCCTTCTCAAGCCCCCCTGACCCCCTCCACCCTCTTTGCTCAGGATCTCGCGTTATTCTTCACCTCAAAGATGGACAAGATCCGCCAGGACATTGCTTCCCACCCGTCTCCTCTCCCCGCTCCCTCCCCCTTCCCCCTCTCTCCTCTCCTCCTTCCCTCCTGCCTCCCTTAAGGAAATCTCCTCTTTGCTCTCTTCCTCCAACCCTTCCACCTGCCCTCTCGACCCAATCCCCTCCTGCCTCCTGACCTCCATCACTCCCACTGTTGCCCACCCCTCCCTTTTACATGTCATTAATCTCTCCCTCTCCACTGGCTCCTTCCCCTCCGCCTTCAAGCATGTCACGGTCTCTCCCATTCTCAAAAAGTCCACCTTCGACCCCACTGACCCCTCTAGCTACCGGCTGGTCTCCCTCCTTCCCTTCGCCTCTAACCTTCTGGAACGTGTTGTCTACTCCTGCTGCCTGGATCTCCTCTCTGCCAACTCCTCCCTGGACGCTCTTCAATCTGGCTTCCGCCCCCTTCACTCCACTGAAACTGCCCTTGGCAAGATCACCAATGATCTACTTGTCGCTAAATCTAAGCGCCTTTACTCCATTTTTGTCCTCCTTGACCTCTTGTTGCCTTTGACACTGTCGACCACTCACTGTCTAGGGACATGGGAGACGGGGCTGGGGTCTCGGTTGGAGAGTACAGCAGGGTTGGGGCCAACGGAGAAATACCTGGGGGTCTACAATGACTGGGAAAGGAGGTAGGGGGCAGAATGGGGACGTAACCCCACCACAGAAACCAGTAGGAGCCCTGCGGCAACTGGGTGGAGAGACAGAGCCGGCAGACGCTGTCACGGCCGATTCTGGGGGCGTGACCCAAACGCTGCGCCGCTCAACGCAGCTACGTAACAGGAAGGGCGGGTTTAGCCCTACATAATGCCGCCGGGAAGATCACAGTGCTGCCGGAGAACAGCAGCGCTGTGAGACTGGCCCGAGCGACCTGAAGGAGAGAGCAAGCAAGGAGTGTGGAGCGAGTGAAGGGTGAATGAGCAAGAGAGTGCGAGGTGAGTGAACGGTGTGGAAACACACGCGCGTGAATAGCGTGCAAGAGTGATAGTGAGTGAGGAACGTGTGGTGAAGAGTGAGACTGCACCCCCCGACCTACTTCTGTCTGAGCCCTACCTTCCCTGTCAGTGTGTGAGTGCCTTATTCCCTCGCCCTTGTTTTCCTGGAAAGGGTTCCCCCATTTGGCCCCCCTTAACCAGCCCCTCAAATCCCTACTTCCCTTTTCACAGCACTGAGTGAGAGGAGTAGTCTGGGTGTAACGAGAGTGGCGAGTGAGGGGGTCCCACCCGAGGTTGCGTTCATCCCCCTACTCCAATGATGATAAGGCCTCGTGTCTATTAAGACAACTTAGGCCAACCAATATCCTGAGGGGTTGTTTTCCACAAAGACTTCTGTGGGACCTCGTGAGTGCTAGGAGTGCACGAGTGACTGTTGGGAACTATAAGGAAGCTGTGGGCGACTTCTGTGGGGTTTTCCTCTTCCCCCTTACCCATCCTGACACTCACTCCTACTGGACTCGCTTTGCTCCCTAGGCTTCTGTGGCTCTGTCCTTGACTGGTTCTCCTCCTACCTCTCTGACCGCTCCTTTAATGTGTCTCTTCCTCCCTCTCGGTTTGGGTTCCCCAAGGCTCTGCCCTGGGCCCTCTCCTCTTCTCTATCTACACCCTGTCCCTTGGCAAACTCATTGCCTCCCACAGTTTCCAATATCACCTCTATCCTGATGACACTCAACTCTCTCTCTCCACGCCCCCTCTCCCCAAGCTCGCCTAATCAACTGTCTCTCTGATATCTCCACCTGGATGTCCTAACGTCAGCTCAAGCTCAACATGGCTAAGACTGAGCTCCTTATCTTTCCTCCCTACCCTTCCTCTCCCTCTTCCCTGTCCATCCTTATTGATGGGGTCACCATCCACCCCATTCCCCAAGCCCATAGCTTGGGTTTCATCTTCGATACTCACCTTTCCTTTAAACCTTACATCGACTCTGTTGCCAAGTCCTGTCAGTTTGCCCTCCACAACATTGCTCAGATTCGCCCTTTCTCTCCGTCTCCTCAGCCAAAACCCTTGTTCACGCCATGGTCATTTCTCGCCTTGACTACTGCAACCTCCTCCTTACTGGCCTCCCCTGCTCTCACCTGTCCCCCCTTATCTCCATCCAAAACTCCGCTGCTGGGTTCATCCGCTTAACCCGTCGCTTCGACCACGTGCAGCCTCTCCTCTCCTCTTTTCACTGGCTCCCCCTTCCCGAATGCATCCTTCACAAACTCCTGGTGTTCACTTACAAATCCCTTCACAACCTGGCTCCCCCTTACCTCCCAGACCTAGTCTCCTTACACACTCCTGCACGCACTCTCCACTGCTCCTCTGTCCCCTCCCTCGCTCTCCCTCGTCTCCTCTGCTCCCCTAACTGCCTTCGATCCTTCTCCCTTGCTGCCCCCCATGCCTGGAACTCCCTCCCTGCCCACATCCGCCTTGCCCCTTCCCTCCGCACCTTCAAATCCCTCCTCAAAACCTACCTCTTCCTCACCGCCTTTCCCGACGCCTGTTAGAACTTTCCTTTCAATTTTTACTGTCTGCCCTCCCCGCAGACTCCTGCCTAACTGCAACCAAGCCAAGCACGTGCACCTGAGACTTTGCATCCGCTTGAATGTTATTTATCCCTTGTCTCTCCCTATGTCCCCTCTCCTTGTCTCCTCCCCTCCGTGTCTATTAGATTGTAAGCCATAGGCAGGGACTGCATCTATATTGTTAGCATCTCTGTATTTAGCGGCCCCGAGATGCTTGTAGCAGGAGTGGGCGGCATATAAATGCAGTTATAAATAAATATAAGTAACATAAAATAATAAATAATAAATCATCATAATAAGGCCACGTAGAAGCTGAGGGTGGGGATGAACCTAAGAATAGGAGGGTCGAGATCATAGATGTGCGGCATGGATCTGTCCCCCCTGTCTTTGGGTGCAGGCCCTCATCTCTGATCCTATCCCCTGAGCTCACCCTTTCAGCGCTTGGGGGTAGGAACTGGATCCTGGGGCCAGATCCAAGAACTGGAAAAGTACCCAACAAAAACTAGCTGCGGGCCGCATCTAGCCCCCAGGCATGAAGTTCCCTACCCTTGCTCTACAGTTTGCGGTATAAAGCAGGGTTGGGGGACCCTGGTCCATGAGCCACATCTGGCCCACTCCCCCTTCCTTTGGCCTGTGGAGCGATCCATAGGGCAGCACAGAATGGGGAGTGGTGTGCAGCGTGTGACTGGAGCCAGGCCTTGTCATCCCACCCCCCGCCAGGGCCTACGGTTGCATGTCCCACTCTCCCCCTACCCCAAGCCTGCTGAGGGCGGGGGCAATGTTCCCCCAACCTCACAATAAAGCCAAGCCTCTGTAGCTGGGCTGAAGCCGATTCAGTCACGCTGATCAGGCAGGGAACAGGACATCTGACGCTTCCCCAGGGTTACACAAAGAAAGCTGATCTCTAGCATCTGAGGCCTACACAGGCCTAATCCCCGACAAGCCTACACTTGACGTACCACCTGCTTTCGCTCATTTTGGCTGGGATCCACCTTGACAGCATCCTCCTTAAAGGACCCAGCAGGACTTCTTCTGTGGCCATAGGAACCCTGCTGGTTCCATTCCACCCCCCTTCCCAGGCTGCTACAGAGGAAACCCCCAATAAGACTAGAAAACATTTGCTGCCTAGGACGACATTATTATTATAACAAACATTTATATAGCGCCAGTCATGTACTTGGTGCTGTACAGAACATAGACATAGATGCGGTCCCTGCCTGTGGTTTACAATCTAAAAGACAAGGAGGGGGAGACAGGGAGAGGGGACAGTGGGAGAGACAGGGGGACAAACATTCAAGCGGATGCAAAGTCTCAGGTGCGTGTGCTTGGCTTGGTTACAAAGAGGTTGGTTGCAGCAGTCTGCAGAGGAGGGCAGACAGTAAGTATATGGGGAACGACTAGCAGGCATTGGGAAAGGCAGCGAGGAAACAATGGGTTTTGAGGAGGGATTTGAAGGAGCGGAGGGAGGGGGCAAGGCGGATGTGGGCAGGGAGGAAGTTCCAGGCATGGGGGGCAGCGAGGGAGAAGGGTCGAAGGCAGTTAGGTGAGCAGGAGAAACGAGGGAGAGTGAGGGAGGAGACAGAGGAGGAGCGGAGAACGCGTGCAGGACTGCGTAGGGAGATTAGGTCCGAGAGGTAAGGGGGAGCTTGGTTGTGGAGTGTTTTGAACGTGAAAACCAGGAGTTTAAACAGGATACGTTCAG
>QEPC01008495.1:2760192-2771576 GCA_003113815.1 Sphenodon punctatus
AAGGGAAGGAGGGAGACTGGCCAGTAACTAGAGGGGTCAGATGGGTTCAGGGTGGGCTTTTTGAGGATGGGCGAGACAGTGGCATGCTTGAAGGCAGAGGGGAAGGAGCCTGTGGAAAGGGAGAGATTGATGGTATGTAGAAGGGGGGGGGGGCGACAGTGGGAGCAAAGAGGCCAGGAGGCGGGATTGGGTCAAGGGGGCAGGTGGAGGGGTTGGATGAAGAGAGCAGAGCGGAGATTTCCTCGAGAAAGGCAGGAGGGAAGAATGTATGGGGGGAGGGGGTGGTATGGGAGCGGGAGGAGGAGGGGGGTGGGAGGCAATGTCCTGACGGATCTTGTCAATCTTTGAGGTGAAGGACAATGCAAGATCCTGAGCAGCAAGGGAAGAGGGCGGAGGAGGGCAGGGTTTTTTAAGAAGGGAGTCAAAAGTAGAGAAGAGACGGCGAGGGTCGCGGGAGAAAGATTAGATCCTGAAAGATTCTTCTGGGATGCTCATTCAACTGCACGTTCTGGCAGAGAGCAGAAGGGAATCAAAGTAAGGGAGTTTGTATGGGAAGGCGGTACTAGATAAGGTCAACTCATACCCCCCCCCCCAAAAAAAAACCCAGCTGAAGGTGACACAAAGGTGCTCTGCCCTTTTTTAAAAAAAACAAACCTGGCCCTTATTTTGGGTACACAAATATGAGTTGAACCATTAAAATATCCGGCCCTCTGTTTTTTATTCAATTTGATTTATTTTATAGAAAATCTTGATACCCTGTCCCTCCTGACACAGCAGCTCAGGGTGACTTACAATAAACAAATAAACATTAAAACATATAGAACAACTTATGACAAGGAGGATTAAAAAATCCCTTCCTCCCCTGCACCCTAACCCAATTCCCCACACCCTTCACCCATCTCCCCCACCAAATGCCTAGAACAGCCAGCTCTTACAACTATGCCAATCGGGCCCCCACCGGAAGGGAGCTCCACAGTCGCAGTGCGGCCACCGAGAATGCCCTCTCCATCGTGGCCCCCCCCCGAAAAACATGGGGGAACTCGAGAAGAGCACCCCCGGATGACCGCAAAGGCTGATCTAGGACCCGAAGGGTGAGACGATCCCGCAGATAGGTTGGGCCTAGACCATTTAGGGCTTTATAAGCAAGCACCAACACCTTGAATCACGCCCAGAAGACTACAGGCAGCCAGTGCAGAGATCGGAGAACCCATGTCATATTTTTATTTATTTTTATTTATTTAAAACTTATATCCCGCCCCTCCTGCCCAGACTGCTTGGGGCAGCGAACACAAGATTTCACAATAAAACATTTAAAAACAAATCAACAATTCAAAAACAAATCATAAAACTCACCCTCCCCCACCCTACCTGCCCCCCTCGCCAAAAACCTGGCGGAACAGCCAGGTCTTATGCTCCCGGCGGCCCAGTCCCGCCAAGAGGCGGGCCGCCGCATTCTGCACCAGCTGCACTTTCCGAACCATCACCATGGGTAGCCCCACGTAGAACGCGATGGAGCGGAGGTTTGGGGAGGACAGGCTGGCTTACAATTGGAGGACTTCCAGAATCTATATATGAGAAAGATCTTGGGGTCCCCAAAGGCCACGCCAATCTCACTAATGAGAACAGAGATGGAAATACTCCCTGTTAAGGTCAGAGCGCAAGGCCGTCTACTCAGATACTGGTTTAGGATGATGGAAAAGGAGGACGTGTTACCTAAGATTTGTTGGATGGAAACAACGGAGGTTTCTAAGGGATCCTCCTGGAGAGAGGATCTGGGTGTATTGTTAAATAACTTAGGATATGGGTACCTGTTACTGATTCAACAGATACCCATTTACCTCAGAGTGGAGATCTTGCAACGCCTGGAGGCTATAGCTGCACAAGAACAGCTTGCGGTAGAGTGGCCCCTCTCTATGTAATGTTGAAGGAGTCCTGGGGAAGAGAAAAATATCTAACTGGACTCCGAAATTTTAAAATCCGAAGAATATATACACTCTGTCGGTTTCAGTTAATACCTTCCAAGGTTCTTGAAGGTCGATATAGCCAGACTGGGAAGAGCGCAAGTGCCCGTGTGGGCTGGAGCAAATGGATGATATATCCCATGTAATATTGGATTGCCGGTATACGGACATGGTAAGGGCTGAGTGGATGGATAAAATCTTGGGAGGGAAAAGGTATTGGCCGAGGAAATACCGACTCCAGTTTCTTTTGTATTCCAGGGGAGGGAAAAAAGTGAGAGAAGTCGGGTGTATGTTATCCCAAATGCTTGAAGCTAGGAAAAGGACCGGCCAATTTAAGATTGCGGGTGAGGAGGTGGGGGGTCAGACACTAGGCAATTGATTAACACGACTTGGTTCTTGATGAGGGATGCTTATCGAGGAAATACAATTGATTATTTACTAAAAATAATTTTATTTATGTGGAGGTTGTGTGGGATAATTTGTTATGTAATGTTAATGTTATAGCAATAGGTATGATGTGATAGATGTAGATACATCTGTGTTTACTGTATTGCTGACCGTGGCAAAAACTTTGTTACGCTATTAACAATTTAAAAAAAAAAATGGAACTGACGTAGAACGCGTTACAATAGTTCAGCCTACGGGTGATGAACGCATGGATGACAGTGGGCAGATCAGAGTCCGAAATATACGTCCGAAGCCGACACACCAGATGTAATTAGCGAAAGGCACCCCTTGCCACAGTCTCCACCTGAACATCCAAGCAGAGGACAGACTCCGCACCTGGGAGACCAGTGGAGGACAGACCCCATCAACAGTGGGGGCCATTATCTCCACCAGCATCACCTCCATCTTGTCAGGATTCAGTCTCAGGCGGTTAGCCCTCATCCAGTCCCCCACCATTACCAGACACTGAGTAAGCACCGAGACTGCCGGGTCTGGATCTGATGAAAAAGAGAGGTAAAGCTGGGTGTCATCCGCATACTGATGACACCGCACGCCGAACCTCCTGACGACCTCGTTGAGCGGCTGCACGTACACATTGAACAAGAGAGGGGACAACACAGAACCCTACGGGACTCCACACGAGAGGTCTCGGGATGATGAAAAATGATCCTGCAGCACCACTCGCTGAGTTCTTCCAGCCAGGAACGAGTGGAACCATTCAAGAACCGTCCCACCCACCCCGGCATGGTCCCGCAGGCGCGTCACCAACATCTCATGGACAACAGTATCAAATGCAGCCGACGGATCTAACGGAATCAGCAGGGTCAAACGACCCTGATCCAATTTCTGGAGCAGATCATCTCAGTGCCATAACCCGGATCATCTCAGTGCCATAACCCGGACAAAATCCAGACTACGAGGGATCAAGAAAACCGATACGATCCAGATGCTCCTGTAGCTGCCAAGTCACTACCTGTTCAATAACCTTCCCTATTATTATTATTATTATTATTATAAGCATTTGTGTAGCACCAGCTGTGTACCTGGCACTTTACAGAACAATAAGAATGACGCAGTCCCTGCCTACGACGTACAATCGAATAGACACGGAGGGGGGAGACAAGGAGAGGGGACATAGGGAGAGACAAGGGATAAATAACATTCTAGCGGATGCGAAGTCTCGGGTGCACGTGCTTGGCTTGGTTGCTGTTAGGCAGGAGTCTGCGGTGGAGGCAGACAGTAAATATTGAAAGGAAAGTTCTAACAGGTGTCGGGAAAGGCGGCGAGGAAGACGTAGGTTTTGAGGAGGGATTTGAAGGTGCGGAGGGAGGGGGCAAGGCGGATGTGGGCAGGGAGGGAGTTCCAGGCATGGGGGACAGCAAGGGAGAAGGGACGAAGGTGGTTAGGGGAGCAGGGGAGACAAGGGAGAGCGAGGGAGGGGGCAGAGGAGGAGTGGAGAGTGTGTGTAGGAGTGTGTAAGGAGACTAGGGCTGAGAGGTAAAGGGGAGCCAGGTTGTGAAGGGATTTGTAAGTGAACACCAGGAGTTTGTGAAAGATGCGTTCGGGAAGGGGGAGCCAGTGAAAAGAGGAGAGGAGAGGCTGCACATGGTCAAAGTAACGGGCTGAGTGGATGACCCTAGCAGCGGAGTTTTGGATGGAGCTAAGGGGCGACAGGTGAGAGCAGGGGAGGCCAGTAAGGAGGAGGTTGCAGTAGTCAAGGCGAGAGATGACCATGGCGTGAACAAGGGTTTGGGCTGAGGAAACAGTGAAAGGGGCGAATCCAAGCAATGTTGTGGAGGGCGAAGTGACAGGACTTGGCAACAGAGTCGATGTAAGGTTTAAAGGAATGGTGAGTATCGAAGATGAAACCCAAGCTATGGGCTTCGGGAACGGGGTGGATGGTGACCCCGTCAATAAGGATGGACAGGGAAGAGGGAGAGGAAGGGTAGGGAGCAAAGATAAGGAGCTCAGTTTTAGCCATGTTGAGCTTGAGCTGACGTTGGGACATCCAGGCGGAGATGTCAGAGAGACAGTTGATGAGGTGAGCTTGAGAGATAGAGTTAGAGACAGGCCGATAGAGACAGGCCGATAGCTGGCAAGGGAGTAAACATCAAGCAATAGTTTCTTGAGCAGAGGCTGCACCACCACCTCTTTGAGACAGCCCGGCACTCTGCCCTCCCAAAGGGAGGCATTGACCACCCTGGCCAGCAATGGACCCAATGTCTCCCGGCAGGCCTTAACCAGCCTGGATGGAAATGGATCTTATTCACAAAAAGTGACCTGGACCGCCCCAAGAACATCCTCTGCATCAGTGGGTGTCACCGACTGAAATTAATCCCACCTGGGAAGTGGACACCTAGGAGCCATATGATCGATAGCCCCGTCAACAGAGTATTCCATAACACAACGAGGTCATCGATGAGACGGTCGTCAAGATCAGAGGGTATCTCACCCAGAGCATTCCGGAACTGCTACGGTTCCATCAGTCTCCGGGGGTGAACCATTCGAATTGGTTCTGCACCCTTCTGGGTGCAGAAGGGTGCATGCGTCAGGAGACAGGCCTGCAGGAGGTAATGATCCGTCCATGACAAGGGCACGGCTGATATCTCCCCCATTAACGGAACCCCCGTCTCAAGGCCGGTGCAAAACATAAGGTCCAAGGTATGTCCTCCCTGATGTGTCGGGCCGATGACCATCTGGGACAGACCCATGCTTGCCATGACGGCCATGAACTCATGCTCCGCTCCCCCAAGGTCGGCATCGGTGTGGATACTGAAGTCCCCCAAGACTAATGTCTCTGAGGGGCCGCAACACCACCTCTGAGGCCGACTCTTCTAGAGCATGTAGGGAGGCTGCCGTACAAGTAGGTGCACAATATACCAGCAGCACTCCCAAACTGTCTCCTGCTAAATTGATCACCAGATGGAGACCCTCAATACCCGATATTAATTGCACCCTATTTTCCAAAATCCCATCCTTGGTTTCAAGCCACCCAGGGCCCTATTTTCAAAATGCTCCTCTCAGTTTTGGCCTATTTTCAGAATCCCACCCTTGGTTTCAGGCTGCCCAGGGCCCTATTTTCAAGATCCTGCCCTTGGTTTCAGGCAGCCTGGGGCCCAATTTTCCAAAGTCCCATCCTCAGTTTTAAGCCACCTGGGCCCAATTTTCAAAATCCCATTCTCAGTTTCAGGATGCCTGGGGCCCTAGTTTTCACAATCCATCTCTTGGTTTCAGGCCCCCTGGGGTTCTATTTTCAAAATTCCACCCTCAGTGTCTGGTTGCCTGAAGCTCTGTTTTTCAAAATCCCGGTCTGAGCAAAAATCTCAGTGTATTTTGAGAGCTGTTTGTGCCATACTTCGTACCTTTACTTGCCCTGATGAAGCTCTTTCATATCAAAACTTTATTCTCCCCGCTCCCCTGGCTACGCAAGCCATCCCTTTGCTTTCTTTAATCTGCGTTGAGAATGCCTGTGCAGAAGAGAAAGCATGGGGGGAGGGGGACAAAAAGTGGGGAGGGAAAGAGCAAGTGCAGGGTGGGGGGAGATGAAAAAGAAGGTAATGCAGTGTCCAAATGAGAACTGAGATAAAGCAATTACCTGATCAATACGGGTGAAATTGAGTAATCTAACAGATCAATAGCACCATCCTCTCTCTCTTTCTCTCTCCCATGCCCTCCACCACTGAATGGAGGGTGCTAACTGCCTCCGTGTTGCTTGACAATAACATTGAGGCTTTGACAGAGGAGAGCGAGGCAGGCAGCGGAGCTGGAGGGAGAAAGTCAAGCGGGGAGTTTATATTCCATAATTTAACAAACAAAACTCTGTACGGCTTGAGTCTCATTTCCCTAGTTTGTAGGGAAAGGAGAGAACTGAGCTACTGGGAGGCAAGCCTCGAGAGAAATTTGGAGCCCTGATATTTCTGGATAGCTGGGGACCCCTATCTCCCATTCCTCCTCAGTGTTAAGTTTAGAAATCAATTTCTGGAGGCTGCACACTCGTTAATTACACATAAGCAGCGATCCGAATAAGTTACTCTGAATTATGATTTTACTCGGCCTCTTTTAAGAAAGGGAATTCTTCTAGCTTGGGGGTGGGGCTAAGCCTGGGGGCTTGCTTGGTAAAATTGTGCCGCCATCTCTCCCCATCTTCCTGCCGTTGTTTCACGCAGCGTCCCTACACGGGAGCTTTGCTGCTCCTCTGTCACCCAACCTCACCTGCCCCAAGGTTTCCAGTTTCCAAAACCATTTTCACCCCTTTCTCACGTGAATGCTGCCCCCTATGCCTGGAGCTCCCTCCCTGGACACACATGCTCTGCTCCCTCCCTCCCACCTGATCTTCAAATGCCTCCTTAAATCCTATCTTCCCTGGCCTTCCCTAGCTTCTCACCTCTCTAGATTGCTCCTTTGCGCTTCTCGTTACAAAGCTTCATCCTTCAAGAGCGCTGTCCTCCCTCATAACTAACCCAAGCATGTGCCCCTGCAACTTCTCAGCTTCGGGAATGGGCGCCGCGCTGCCCCTCCTTAACCCCTGATTCACCGGTTCGTCTACTTGGTGCCCTCCAGATGTTTGCCCGGGGGCAGCTCCTCACAGTGCCAAGCCAGGAAACGTGGAGCACGCCGTGCAGGCACACCCAGGTAAACCTGGGGCAACGGGGGCCCACAGGGCCAGGTCTCGTTAGTTGCCCCTTTAAAAGAGAAGTCTTATGAAAAATACATGTTGCAGGGCTGCATTGGAACCAGTGCAGCCCTGCGCCAGATATTTTTCGTAAGCGGCCTCTTTTAAAGGGGCGGTACGGGCACTCTATGTGCGAGCGCCCTCTTTCTTGGCAGCTGCTGCAAGCGCAGGAACTCTGGGCAGGGGGCTGCCTGTTTGTTGTGCTCCCCACACTGTCCACACAGGCTGCGGCTGTCTCAGACAGTCAGACTGCCTTGCGGGTGGGACACCAGAGCCTGGTGGGTTTGTGGCCCATGTGTCCCTGCCCCAGCCTATGGGCCCCTCCCCTTGTCTAGTCTAGATAAATAATTAACAACAAACCACCACCACCCAGGTATCCCAACTCCCCCCCCTTTTTTTTTTGGCTCACTTTTGGATCTACTCCCCTCATCAATCTAGACTAGAGTCCAGGAGTCCCGACTCCCAGTCCCCAACTAATCTAGGTTTGAGAAAGGTTTTGACCTTTAAAGCGCTAAACAGCTTAGGCCCTACATATCTGAAGGCCCGTCTTTCTCCTTAGGTCCCTTTGCGGCCCTTAAGATCTGCCGAGGGGGCCCTCTTGCGGGTTCATACAACTTGGGCCTCCGAAGAGGCATTCTCAGTGGCTGCCCCACAGCTTTGGAACTCCCTGCCCTCGGAGGCTCGCCTGAGACCCTAGTTTGAGTGTCTTCCGGAAGCAGCGTAAGACCTTTTTATTTAGCTGGGCATTCAATTGCCAGGGATAGACTGGGGAGGGGCCCTTTGTGGTTTTTTAACTTATTTATTGTATCATTTTATTTGATGTATTTATTGTAGGATGCCCTTCGCCTCAGGGGATAGGGCGGGATATAAATCAAAATAAAGTTAAATAAATAAATGATCACTGACTCACACTTTCACCTAGAAACAGAGCCCAGGAGTCCAGCATGTCCCATATGTCTCCACTCTCACCACTACACTCCTTCCTTTCACAGCCGGCATCCTCCTTTCTCATTCCCCAAATCCCATTCCCCTTCCTCTCACCCCTTAATTACACTTTCTGAGCCCTGAAAAGCAAGCGGTTCTCTTATCAGTTCCCTGGAGACCTCGCTCGATCCCGCTTCCCGCTCAGAACAGCGCACGAGACTCCGGACTCCTAGCGCACATTCCCACATTCAGCAGATCAGCGCTTTTTTCTTTTCCCCGTATATTACCTTGATGTGTGAAAGACACGATGTGCTTTTTAAACTGTGCTTGCGGTTGTTTTTAAGTGCGTTGGCAAGTGGCCAAAACCTACCTTTACAAGAGCAAAATGACCTGCATGAATCCTCTTGCTGGAATGTGGGGCTAGTCAGGATCACGGCAGTTACAGAGCGCCTAGATTCCCCGGCTCCTGGCTCAGCTTGGCTCCCGTATCCGGGAGCCGGGGAAGTGGGACGCTGTGTAACAGACATGACGCTGACCCGCTTCCCCAGCTCCACTCCTGCTCTGCTGCCGCTCCTCCTACTCTCCCCCCACCCCACCCCTGAGTACATTAAAATGCTGCTTTTCCTAAATGCAGTCAATTTCAAAATGAGCTTAACTAAACCCAGTGTGAATAGTGCATGGGTTTATTTAAGCGTATTTTGAAACTGACTCAGGGGCAGCTGATGGGTTTTGAGTTTTGAGGGGCAGTAAGGCCGGCTGGCGAGCCGGTGGGCAGAGCCAGGGGGATGGTAGGTGGAGCCAGGGGGATGGTGGGCGGAGCCAGGGGGATGGTAGGCCAGGGGCATGGCATAACGCAGCAGCAAGGAGTTCCCATGGTTAACATCGGATGGAAGAAAACACAATCTACATGCACATCAAGCGCACATCAAGCTTAAAATAAATAATGTATAAACCCAAAACACAGGGAAACACAGAACACACTGGCAAAACACAGCAGCAACGAGTTCCCAGAGTTAACATCAGAAAACACAGTCTACATGCACATCAAGCTTAAAATAAATAAAGTATAACCCAAAAGCACAAAATTTCCAGCATTGGGAAGGGGTAGGAAACAGACTTGGGAGGGGTGAGGGGTGCCTTGGGGGGTGGGGGGTGCAGGGTGGGAAACAGCCTGGGGGGTGCGGGGTACCTTGGATGTGTGTGGGGTGGGAATCCTCCTCCCGCACACACCCCCAAGGCTGTTTCCCACCCTGCACTCCCCCAGTGGGAAACAGCCTGGGGGAGTAGGGTGGGGGGGGAACAGCCTTGGAACAACCTCCTTGGGGGGTGCGGGGTGGGGAACAGCCTGGGGGTGTGTGGGGTGCCTTGGGGGGTGCAGGGTGGGAAACAGCCTTGGGTGTGTGTGGGGTGTCTTGGGGGGGAATCCTCCTCCCACACCCCCTCCAAGGCTGTTTCCCACCCCACCCCACCCCATTCTGTTTTCCATTGGAAAACGCGGTTGGGCTTAGCATTGAGCCTTCTGGGACCCACTCCTCTGGAGTGGATCCCAGAAGTCAACTACAGCGCCGCAGCAGCCTCTGCCTTGCCTTTGCTTCAGAGTGGAGGCTGCAGCAGCGCTGTGGTCAGTTTCAGGGAAACTGACATGAAACTGACCACAGCGGCAGTGAGGTGTTTTTTACCCTCTTTCTTAAGAGTGGCGGCTCCTGGCGGGGCACTTGGGGGGTCAGTGCCCTCAACGCCCTGAGAAGTGAGCCGCGCCTGAACTGACTGCATTTAGGAAAAGCAGCATTTTTAATGTATGTGTGAATGCGCTCCTAGTCATCCCCATGTTACCAAGCCAGACTTTCCAAGGGCTCATTCATACAACTCTTTTCTAGAGTAACTAGTGGCACAAAACCACGTTCTGAGTGTTGTGTGGAAAAAAACTTACCCCTTCCTGTGCTCCATGATGGGGTCTTGTTCTCTGCCACCTGATGCAGCGGGTGTGGTCACTGGAATGCAGGGAACTCAGCAGCTGTGCCGGTGTCTTGCTACAAGGCTGGGCAAACACAGATCGAGGAACTAGTGAGTTGACAAGGGGGAAGGATGTAGCGAGCACAGGGATGAGGCTATAATGATTATTTAGTGGGAAGAAAGGGAGGCATTATTAGGGGAGGGAGGGTTGTATTACACATAGGGTAAAAACAGATGTGACAGTGGATTGCTGTGGCCCATTGTAGACCAGACCCCACCTGCGTGTCTGTGCAGGAGCTCTCAGATATTGGCCCAGGATTGTCCCGGGCAGGGTCAGTGGCTCGTCTGGGCTGTGACCGAGGAAAGCCTCCAAGGCTAGTCCCGCTTGACCGAGCCAAAGCCGGCTATCACGTTTGTTCCTGGACCGCCGGGTCGGGGCTGCCATGGCTGCCCATCATGGCAGGGGGTGGGCGTTGGACGCAGCATGGGGCAGGGCCAGCCACACGTTTGCCCTTCCTGGCACCCTGGCCAGGTTTGTTCAGCCGTCTAGCCCGGCCCATGCCCGCTGCGGTTTTCCTCCTCAAGTCAGGTCAAGCCGGTGCTGCGCCGCTGTCACGTTTTTACCCATAGTGTGAAGTTGTTCTACTTCTCCGGGGGTGAGTAGAAGGAAATATTTCCAGGGACAGTCACTGCCCCCTGCTACCTCTTGGTGTCATACTTGCCTGTGTCAGCCCCTCCAAATCTTAGGGGCCAATGAAATTCTTCAGACTACAGCTCCCAGGATGCATTTCTCTCAAGAGAGCATACACAGCTGGGACTGAGGCCTAGCAGAGAATTGCCTCCGCTCCCCCCAAAGGTGGGGGGTGGAAGGCCCCTTGCCACGCCCACATGGAACAGGAGGCGGGACATGGCAGGGAGCTCTTGATGTGTCGCTGGGATTGCAAGCCCCGGAGCAGTGAAGTGGCCACGTTGTGAGAGCACGGGAAAGTTCAGAACCCTGCTGGGGTTGCTAAGCAGCCGGGGGCGTAGCAAGGTTGAGAAGGGCCTGGGCTCAAGCCCCTCATGTGCGCATGTGCAGAGCGTGCACGCGCTGAAAACCCAAAGTGGGCAGGGCTTAAGGGAGGGGAGGGGCTTAAAGGAGGGGGAGGGCCTGCCCATCCCTGGCATCCTTCTCAGCGCCACGCGGAACCTTATGGCTGGCAGAGCTCTAGGGAGGGGCTTGTACATTGGAGGCGGAGCCTCCAAAAATCCAGCAACAAAGAGTTTTCAGCATTAAGATGTGATGGGCAGAACATTAGTTTACACTGGGAACTCCTTGCTGCTGAGTAAAACCCTACCACTTGGAGACTGAGAGAACCCTCCTACTAGCATCTCATCCAGTAAGTGGATGGGACTCCAGTAGGACAACTCGCTCTCTCTCCATCAGT
>QEPC01008495.1:2774361-2825799 GCA_003113815.1 Sphenodon punctatus
GTAGGGTAAGATGCTTATTTAGGAACTCAACCAGTATAGATTAGGAATGCGTTATATTTACCTTTGATTTCTAGTAACCACTCTGTATCAACTATCTTGCTTATGTAATCAATAAACTAACTTCTTATCTTTATGAAGAAGTGTCTGTGTCTAACATTGGAACACAAGTGAGCAACAAGAGTTCTCAAGTGCTTGCGAACCCAGAGAGTGAAGAGTCTGTAAATGGGAAGGATCGGGCCCTTGAGTGACAAAGGGGTTGTCCCTGCGGCAGGCTTGAATCAGCCAGAGAGAGAAAACTGATCCAAGTGGGCTGTGAGCGAGGGAAATGGAGTCACTCAAACCTGGTAAAGTGGGGGTGCGGACCTCCAACCAGTGACAGAGTCCTTTCGGGAGGAGGGGGAAAAGAGCTCAGCTGGTATGATAGCCCAGTCCTGGGAGTATAGCTGGACAGGTAGGCGCTCCCGGGTGGCTTGCAGGTTTTGGCACACTTGCCCTAACTGTGCAGTTTTCCACCCTGCTGCAGTCTGTCCCCAGGGAAGATCAGGGGCAAAAGGTAAACCCCTGCTCGGGGGGGGGCAGGGAATGGTGGAACAGGAGGGGGCGGCAACAGCGGCCCAGGCAAGGGCTTCCACGCCAGTTAGGCCAGACAGAGTCGAGGCTGTCCTCCTGGGGTACCCCAACTGGGAAGAGATAGCCTATGTTGTCGAAGGTTTTAGGTTAGGATTTAGGATTCCAGCAGGGAACATGCAGCAGTGGAAGATCGCCCCGAATCTAAAATCAGTAGTGGTGTTGGAAACAGTAGTCCAGAAGAAAATTGATAAGGAGCGAGTTGAGGGCAGGTCCTTTCCAACCCCCGCCTTTCCCCAACATGATTATCTCACCATTGGGCGTGGTACCAAAGAAGGCCCCGGGTGAGTTCCAGTTGATTCATCACCTGTCCCACCCGCGGGGTGCCTCGGTAAACGATTCCATCCCGAGGGAGCTTGTCTCGGTCCAGTACACTTCGTCTGACGCAGCGTTCCCACTCGTCCGGCAGTATGGACCATGCTAGCTAAGTGCAACGTCAAGTCAGCCTTTTGTCTGCTGCCAGTCCACCCTGAGAGTTTTCCTCTCCTGGGGTTCCATTTTAAAGGGTGGTATTATTATGATAAGGCCATGCCGACGGGGTGCTCCATCTCTTGCTCAGTGTTTGAGAGGTTCAGCACCCTCATCGAGTGAATTGTATGGCAGCGGGCTGATGCGGGGGAGGTTACAAAATATCTCTATGACTTCCTCTTCATCGGACGGGCTGGAACTAACGAGCGTGTGGAGCTGATGCGGATTTTCCAGAGGACGGCAGACGAACTGGGAATCCCCTTGGCTCCAGAGAAGACTGAAGGGCCAGCCACAAGACTGACCTATCTGGGGATAGAGCTGGACACGGTAGCATCTGTGTCTTGCCTACCTCAGGACAAGCTCAGATCATTGCGGGAAAAGGTGGGGGGAGTGCCTACTGGCCACCAAGGTGACGGCCCATACCCTGCAATCGCTAATTGGGAGTCTTAATTTTCCATGTTGGATGGTGGCGCCGGGTCTTTTTGTCACGCTTGTACACAAAATTGGGGGGTAACCTCCCCCACCATTACCACATTAGGCTTACCAGAGAGATGAAGGAGGACTTGGGCATCATTTTTGGCAAATTTCAACAGCATTAGCTCTTGGCGGGAACAGCTGTTGCTCGAAGCAGAGCTGCAGTGCACTCCGATGCGGTGGGCGGCTCCAGGTTTGGGGTGTTCTTCAAGGGCAGGTGGGCGGCGGCCCCTTGGCCGGACTAGACCGACTCTAGAGTCACAAAGGACCTTACATTCCTCGAGCTATTCCCCATCGTACTCGCAGTGCACCTGTGGCCACAAGAGTTGGCAAATCACACAGTGCTGTTCTTGTGAGACAACTCAGCTGTTGTGCACATCATAAACACCTTGTCCTCCTGCTCTTCATGAGTAATGAAGCTAGGGAGGGTGCTCATCTGTCTAAACTACAGTATTCTTTTCTGGGCCAGACATGTGCCTGGTATTGACAATGGTGTTGCCGATGCCCTCTCTCAATTCCAGATAGAGCATTTCCGTCTGCTGGCCCCCCGAGCCAGGGCGAACCCAGAGCTGTTGCCACCATCGGTGTGGAGCCTTGGGTCCTAGAACTCCACTCTGCAGTCCAGGGATCACTGGCCCCGCAAACAAGGGCAGCATATGACCGGGCGTTTCACCAGTTTCAGGAATTTCGGCAGGTGCAAGGGTGGGAATTAGGTTTCCCGAACCCCGAGTCGCAAATGCTCCAGTTTGCCCTCCAGCTCAGGCGGAACGGGGTGGCACCGGGCACCATAGCTGGGAAATCAGCAGCGTTGGGTTTCATGAGCAGCCTGGTGGGGCACCCGCCCCCCCAACAGGGGTTTCTTCACCAGGCGTCTCTTGGAGAGCTGGGCCAGGGAGCGTGGCCAGACACACGATCAAAGGGCACCTTTCACACCGGCGGTCCTGCTGGACCTCTGTGGTATCCTACCCCATGTTTGTTATGAGAACTATGAAGTTTCTCTGTTCAGCACTGCATTTAAGTTAGCATTCTTCGGGACCTTCCGGGTGAGTGAACTCGTGTCCCAGTCAGCCAGGGACAATACAGGTAGGGCGCTTAATGTCACAGATATGCACAATGAGTCCGCGAATATGTCCCTACGATCCGCCGCTCCAAAACGGACCAGAGGGCGAGGGGGCAAGTGGTTAGGCTTACCCGGTCCGAGAGATCTGATCTCTGCTCAGTACAAGCAATGGAGGCATACTTGGCCATACACCCGAGGGTCCCTGGCCCCCTTTTTCCCCATGCGGGCAGGCAGCTGCTAACAAGGTACCAGTTTGCGTCTATCATGCGGACTGCCGTAGCTCGAGTGGGCCTGCTGGGTGAGCAACATGGAACCCATTCCTTCCAGATAGGAGCTGCCAGCTTTGTGGCAGCCGCTGGGCTGTCAGACCACAGTATAAGAACAGTAGGCAGATGGCGGTCCGGGGCCTTCCGGTCTTACATCTGCCAGCCCCCCCCACCACACCCCGCCCTAAACTTGTCATCTTGTTCCTAGGTGAACCCCCGCAGCGCCGGAAGCAGATTTGGATTTAGGTTTGGTGCGATGGGCCAGCAAGGAGGCAAGTCAGACCAGATGGGGAACACAGCTTGGCTTGTCGGCATAGGCGGAGATCCGCTGGATGGGTCGGGGCGGCATGGGATGGCATCACCTTCTGCCAACACTCAGTAGGCCTTATAGGGGCAACCTCCCAACGCCATCGTCTTGCATTTAGGTGAGAATGACTTAACCCAAGTCAACGGGGTACACCTCATTAGAATGATCAAAGGGGATGTGTGGGAGGTAAAGCGGCAGTTCTCATCAGCTTTAATTATATGGACAGATCTGGTAGAACAAATCTCCTGGGGAAGAGGGGTTGACCCTAGAAAGATAAGGCCTGGAAGAACATTAATAAGGATGTGGGGAGGTGGTTAGTAAATTTGGGAGGTGATCGGATTGGCAGCTACGCCCTGACCCATAAACGGCTGGAGTTGTTCCGCCGAGATGGGGTACATTTGTCACCCGGAGGAAATGAGCACTACCTGAAGGCCCTGAAATAAAAGCTAGAGCAGGTTTTAGAGAGTTGGTAGAGTAAGTTGTAGAAATAGTTAGGAAGGTGGGGGTCGGGCTTGTCCGGGTACACTCGGCGAGCCCTTAGTGGCAGGGGTCCAGCACTGAGGGTTAAATCATAGGTTAGAATTTGATAAGCACGAATCATCATCTTAAGAGATGGGGAGGTCACACCTGCTGGAAAAGCAGGGGAAGGTAACTGGTAGGGTGGAATCCCGTGTGTGTGTGTGTGTGTGTGTGTGTGTGTGTGTGTGTGTGTGTGTGTGTGTGTGTGTGTGAGAGAGAGAGAGAGAGAGAGAGAGCAAGGGCGGTAGGGAGACGTATGGTCCCCCGCCTGCAGGCTCATTCCTCCTTACTCAACTCCACAAGAAGCTTGGTCCTCCTCGCGTGCAGCAAGTGCCACGACGAGGGGGAGAGGTTGTTTGGTTTGGGGGGAGGTAATCAATGGTACACCAAAACCACCCGTTTGTTTGATGTTAGGATGATGCTCAAGTCCTGAACCCACATCGCACTAGGCAATTTCCCCCACCTAATTACAATTCATACCATTTGGTTTAATCAAGTGTTGGGTTTAAACGGCTGCACTCTTTGTGTCCTGTCTCCTTTCGGTGCGTCGGCAAGAGGACCTGGAGCGTAGGCCCGAGAGAGGAGCGTGCCAGCATCGGAGCCTCTCTGAGGAGTCAGAGAGCTGAGGGCAGCCCCAGCCCAGCCCACTGGACCTTTGCAATCGTGAGTAGCTCCAGCGACCCCGCTGCTTCGTACACAAGATCTGGCTCGTGACCCTTTTAGTGTCTCTATTCTGGGATTTCGGAGTGCAAGCCCATGCAAGAAAGCCATGAATTAAACAACAAGGACTCTGGGGATTCTTGTGTTTTTTGTGCTACTCACAAGATATGTTAGATAGTTAATAATGTTGTATAGTGAAGGGAGTATTGTTTTAATACCCCCCCCCCCTGTAAAACTTGTTCTTGCTTTTATTTGGGTGAAATGAAATGAAAGCGTGATGCATTGGCATCTGCCAGCATTGTCTAGGGGCACACTGTTTGTTTTCCTGGGAAAACCCCCCATACAGTCTAAAATGGGGGTTTTCCAGGCAGAGGCACTACCATTTATTCTGTTGTTGGAATCTAGGGGCGTAGTTCTTAAGGAGTGCGATCATGAAAAGAGGGGTCAACAACATGGATCTATCCCCCTACCTTTGAATGCAGGCTCTCATCTCTGCTCCTTTCCCTTGAACTCAGTCTTTTCAGTGGATCTGGGGGCCAGATCCAGGAACTAGCTCCGGGCCACATTTGGCCTCTGGACCAGAGGTTCCCCACCCCTGCTATATGTGAAGAGGTCCAAGACTCCCTGTAAAGTGCACACGAGCGCCAGAGATCTGACTTCCCCTACCTAGGATTACAAAGATGACTCAATGAGGTTCCCCTCCCCTAAGTAATAATCACCTCTCTGGCCAGTCTGTCTTGTCCACAACACTCATGCCTCCACTTCAGAACTCCCCTCTTTATTGTAGGGTTCCACCCAGCCAGCCAGCCTGGCTCTAAAGTCCATCTCTCAAATGCAGCTTCACCCAGACTTCCTGTTTCCCCAAGTGACTCAGTTTTCCACTTTATTATTAATTATTAATTAATTATTATTATTATTATAAGCATTTATATAGCACCAGCAATGTACCTGGCACTTTACAAAGAATAAGATAGACATGGTCCCTGCCCGAGAGCTTACAATCTAAAGGAGACTTGAAGTCTCCTTTTAAATTGACAAGCCACTTCTCCAGTTCTCAGAGCACTCCCTCATATCTCCCTCCAGATCCTACTTAGAAGGGACAATCCCTTCTTGGGGGCTGAATCCCACTGTGCCTCTTTCACGGGTCAGTCTCTCAGGAAAGGGAGACAAAACCACAGGGATTCAAGCCTCAGGCCCCTCTCTCCTGGTGCCTCCCAGGAAAAGCCCTTGAGAAGCCGATGGGGAGAGGATGGAACGACAAGGAACTAAGGGGAATGAGAAGCAGGACAGTGTCTGCACTTGGAACATTGGGAGGGGAGTGTGCGCATGAGGGGGTGGAGCTTATTCACTAAGGGACAAAGGGAGCTTATTGAGCACGGGGGCAGAACATGTCCCTCCTTAGCAACCGGAAATGCTGGGAGTGGGACGTGCTTTTCCTAAAGGTAAAGCTACCACACCTCCCCTTTAATTCCGTTCTGTCCTCGCTCCTCTTTAACGTGTATATGAAGGTGCTTGAGGCCGTGCGCAGCTGGGGAGTTGGTTGTTGTCAATACGCAGACAACGCCCAGCTGTATTTGCCGTTTTCATCCGACCCAGGCCCCGCTGTATCCTTGCCGTCTGGCCGCTGTGGGGACTGGATGAGGTCGAGCTGACTGAAGCTCAATCCTGATAAGACGGAGGTGATGGGGTGGGGTGTCACTGAACTGAGAGGGGAGAGCACCCCATGAAACCTCCATTGGTTTCATGTATGCAGAGCCTAAGGGTGCTCCTGGATTGGCAGCTGCACTTGAGTTCCAAGGTGGCGGCTGTGGCCGGGGGCGCCTTTTGCCAATTACATCTCGTGAGAAGACTCCGCCCATACGTTTCAGACCTGGCCCTTGCCACCCGCATTCATCACCTCCTATTGCAACGCGCCCTACATGGAAGCTGCGGCCTGTCTCTTGACTGGGATGGGCCGCGGAGAGCCCATTACACCAGCGCTCCAAGCACCGCACTGGCTGCCTGTTGTCTTCCGGGCCCGATTCAAGGTGGTGGTTTTAAGCCCTTAATGGTTAGGGACCTGCTTATCTGGAAGATTGCCTCACCCCCAGGGTCCCTGGGCGCCCCCTGCGGTCATCCGGGAGTGCCCTCCTGGAGGTCCCGCAGTGTACGAGCAGGAGGGTGTTCTCAGGGGTTGCACCCTCTGGGCAGAGACCCGTCTCAGCCCGAATCTCCTTGCTTGCCAGCGTAGTTGTAAGACCTGGCTCTTCCGTCAGGTGTTTGGCGAGGGAGAGGGGGTTAGGGAGGGGTTTTATTTGTATAAGTATTAACGTGTTCTATTTATTTATATTGTATTTTATATTTTGATAATTTGCTTTTATTGTTAGCCGCCTCGAGTCTCCCTTGGACGAGAGGGGCAGGATATAAATGCAAGAAATAAATAAATAGATTAAAAGGGAATGCTTATGGAAAATATACATTGTAGGGCTACATTGGGTCCTGTGCAGCCCTGCAACCTGTATTTTTCATAAGTGTCCCCTTTTAAAGGGGCGGTAGGGAAGCTTCCTTTCCATGCTCAGGCTCTCTTTCCCTGGCGATACTCTGGGGTGAGCTTTTAGCTCCTTTCTTAAAGGGCTCACACCCTGCTGACTGGAGCTAAATTGGACGTGAGTGCCAGTAGCCAAGTGGCTAAAGTATGGAACTCGGCTGGGAGACCTGAGTTCATATTCTTTCTTAGCCATGAATTCACTGGGTGACCTTGGGTGAGTTATTCTCAGCTTCAGTTTTGCCTCTGTAAATGGGAATAACAATGCCCTACCCCACAGGGCTCTTGTGAAGGGGAATGGGATGCGTTGAACACTGAAAGTGCTAGATAAATAATAGGTGCAAAATTCCTGCCCTCTCCCCGTCTCATTCACACAACACTCTTATAGAGTGGGTAGTGACCCAAACACCGATTACGAGTGTTGTGTGAAATTGGTACCACTTCCTGTACTCTTTGATGAGCTCTTGTTCTCTGCCACCTGACCTAAAGGATGGGGCCACTGGAATGACTTTGGGACAAAAACACAGAATAAGGAACCAGTGGTAAATTTGCAAGGGGGAAGGCTGTTGTGTGAACAAGTCCTCAGTTGCCCTCAGGCAATCAGGACTTTTTTTTCCCCACACAACACCTCTCCTCATTTGTTCCTTAATCTGTGTTTGCACTTGTTCTGCAGCAATACATTCACACAGCTGTGGATACCACATTTACAGAGCACGTCTCTGTAAAGAGAGCCTTCCCTGCTGTACTGGAAGCATTGGTCCCACTCCTCCCCAGAGGCAATCCCTGAGCGGTTGGGTCCTCCTTCCTACACTGTGATCTACTGGAGACCAGCTTGTGATCTACCAGTAGAGAGCTATCTCTTGGCCAACTCTGCTCCATGGAGATAGCCCTGCCCCCTATGCCAGCGCAGACTCGTTTACTTCAATAGGACTTATACCTGTGCTAACAACGAGGGCGCACAGGGGGGCGCTCTCAGTGGCTGCCCCACAATTAGGGAACCCCCTCCCCTTGGAGAGCTGCCTAGGCCTGAGCCTGTATAAGATGCAAGACCTTTTTGTTTGGCCAGGGCGTTTGGTGGGCAAGGAATCGTGCTGGGTGGGCTTGGGGAGGAGGGTTGCTGGGTGGTAGGTGGGGATGAAGGGTGATGGGGGGGGGGGTTGGGATGGGGTGTATATAAATAAATAATTCATTAAATAAACAGTTGTGCTGCCCGAGGACAACACTCTTGACCCCTCACAACGAGAATGGGTTCACCCCATGACACACCTTTTGCCCCACCCCGTCACCCGTTTTCAGCCAAAAAGGTGCCACTTTCTCCTAAGCCTTCTCCCACAGTTACACAAGCATGTGTATTAACATGCTACGCTTTGAACTCCCAGCTGAGTTAATAGTTGGAAAGCACCTGCCTGGGGGAAAAAATAGTTGGTTTTAAAACCCGCAGAGAAAGAGACTCTTAATCAGCTTTGCATTCACCTTGAGGCTCATGTGAATGGCTAACCAGAGGTGCTGGAGGACAGCGAGATGGTCCTCCAGGGTGCCTAGATGGGCCGAGACTTGAGACCCCAGGGACGGGGAGCACTGCTACTCCTTCAGGGTGCCTAGAAAGGCTGAGACCTGAGATCCCAAGGACAGGGAGCAGTGAGCTAGTCCTCCAGGATGCCTAGATGGGCTGAGACCCAAGATGACAGGAAGCAGCGACTGTCTTCCAGGAAGCTTAAAAAGGTTGGGTAGAGAAAGTAGGGTTTGCCGCATCGGCCCCAAATATAGGCCATCGAGACAAAGTAGTAAAGCGATATCTTTCATTGCACCAACTCCAGCGGGTGGAGGTATGCAAGCTTTTGGACCTCACGGGGTCCTTCGTCCGGTAAGTCTGGGCTTACAGAACGAAGAAACGACACAATGCTGGGGGATGTGCCCATTGTAGGGTGGCCAGATATGCAAATTTGAGATAATTATGATAAATACAGGTTGCAGTGGCTCCAATGCAGCCCTGCAACCTGTATTTTTCATAAGTGTCCTCTAAAATTTGCATATCTGGCCACCTAGCCCATTAGGAAGAGGAGAACCAGGTAGGGAGGTGATGACAATACAAGAGGGGAAATAAATACAACAATGTAGTAGCTATTGATAGTAAATAACTACAAGTTACCTGTAACTGGGGACAGTGGTAGGATAAATAAATATCTGAAGAAACAAAGCAAGACAGAGAACTAAAGGAGGTGGGTGGACTACAGGACAGGTGTCCATTGTTATTAGAGGGAGGGCAGGGAGAGGAGAGAACGAGATAGGGAGGCAAATGCAAAGGAAAAGGAGAAATAGTAAATACAACCAAGGGTAAAAGCCTTAAAGTGACCTGTAACAGTGATCGGATATACAAATTACTGAATGGCTGAGAAACCGAGGTACAAGAGTGACTAGTACTTATTATTATAAGCATTTATATAGTACCAGCGATGCACCTGATGCTTCACAAAGAGTAATATAGACACGGTTCCTGCCCGAGAGCTTACAATCGGGGGGGGGGGGGGGGGAGTAGAAATTCAGAAGTGGGGAATACAACAAAGTTACTGTAACTGTGGACAGTGATATGATTTACAGATTTCTGTAGTGGATTGTGAAGCCTATGTCCAATTGTAGTCCATTGTTTTTAGTATCTAGCAGATACTAGCGCCTAAGATCCTAAGGACAAAGAACAGCAAACAGGTCCTCCAGGATGCCTAGAAGGGTCAAGACCTGAGATCCTAGGGAGGCTGTGGTCTCTCTGCACTGGATGCTTTAAGATACTGGATGGTCAACCATGTGTTAGGTACAGGGTATCTTGCCTTGGAGCAGGCGGTTGGACCAGATGATCTTTGAATACACTTTGAACCCTATGATTCTATGAGACTCAAAGGAAATCCTTAATTTTCCCTGCAGTTCACAACCCCAGCATGGACTGTTTTGCTGCCTTTGAGCTTCTGATTCACACCCAATGCA
The DNA here is from genome assembly GCA_003113815.1 of Sphenodon punctatus. Lineage (NCBI taxonomy): Eukaryota > Metazoa > Chordata > Lepidosauria > Sphenodontia > Sphenodontidae > Sphenodon > Sphenodon punctatus. Next base: position 2,784,243 of record QEPC01008495.1, read on the forward strand.
ACATTCCTGGAAGTGCTTTAAATAAGCCTTAAGTTTACAATTAAGAGAGCGAATGTTAGTGGGATAAAACATCGATTAGCACAGCATATTAAATAGGAAACACCCAGGGGCTGTTGACAGGAGCTGCCAAGCACCACTCCATGAACCCCTGAAAGGAATCCGTATTTTCATTAATAAAACAGTTCCTATCAGCGGAACTATGCATTTAAGAAACTGAATAGGAATGAATGTTGACTTTCACACAGGGTTGTTGTGAAGATTGTAAAGCACTTTGACCACTGAAAGGGTTATAGAAACGATAAATTACAATATGTACTCTAGGACCTATTTATCTGGCCAGGCATTTAGCAGGTGGAGATAGGGTCCAGGAGTAGAGCTGGAATGGGTTCCCAGTTTGGTAGCCATGGGTAATACCCACTTTTCTGAGTTCTGTGTCAGGTGTTCAATAGGCTCCCCTATCCGGTATCTATATACTCCCAAACCCAGTCATTTCTGGTACCAATTTTTTAGTTACCGATCAAAGAAACTGCTATAAAAGCCAAAAAATTAGGACTGGAAGTTGATATTCCGGGACACTGGATACCCCAATCGGATCGAAATTGGATACCGATTGGTACCTGATATTTTCTGAGATGATTTGGGGATATTGGATATCTGACGTATGGGTATACCTGTTTAGCAGATTCTCACTTCAGCTCAGTTGATCCAGGAGTTGTTTTTAGGGAATGATAGATTTCCAAGGGTTTTACTTTGTTTTACATGCTACCAGCCCAGAGCCTTCGGGGAAGAACAGATTAAAAATCTAAAATGAAGTAAATCCAAGGCTATTGCCAGGGGACTCCAAATCTCTCCAACCAGCATCAGAAGCCCAGGGCAATTTTTACGTGGCAGGGAATTTCCTTGCTTCTTACAAGAGGAGAAAGTTAGCAGCAGGGCGTCTTGCAGGAGTGGATTTTAATTGCTGGTCGGAAACCAAGCATTCGGCTGGGCAGCGGCGTCATTTACGAGAGAAACATTAGAAAGGCCGACTAATGCGATCACAGGGAAGGGCTTGTTTTAAAGTGTAAGCATAGGGCCCAGAGCCAGGTGCTTCTACAGACTAATCTGCCTGTGACACAGATTCCCTCTGCGGCTTGGAACGCCGGGCCCAATCCCCAGCCAGACAAATGGTCTGAGGATTGTTTTTTAAAAAACCCACAATCACCAGCCAGGTTGCTATTGTAAGTGTCCTGGGCCCTGGGTCTAAAAGCCTTTCTTGTGATTCCTAAGGTCAGCTGGGTGCGTGCTCTTGCAAACACCGCCATTGCATCATGCCCATAGGGCAGGGACACAAGAGACGGTCTCGGTGGCTGCTCCACAGCTTTGTAACTCCTTTCCCCTGGAGGTTCGCCACAGACAGCGAAGAATGGAGAATCTTTTCCCTCCCAGGGGCCACTTTGAAAAGGAGTATAAGCTCCGAAGGCTGCTTAGACGCTGGAGGCAGGAGTCCAATCACGGATCTGTCCAATAACCACGTGTGCAGGTTTTCATCTCTGCGCCCTTCAGCTGAGCTCACGTTTCCACCACTTGGATCCAGAGCCAGGAACTGGAAAGGGGCCAAATAAAAGCGAGCCGGGGGCCATCTTTGGCCCTAGAACCCGAGTCTCCCACCCTGTTTTATAGGTATCCTGTCTACATATTTTTATACTGCTTTTTAATGGGTTTTATTTTCATAATTGTGTGTGTGTGTTTTTGATGTTACCTGCTTTGAGCTTTTGGGAAAGAATGGGGTTAAACTGAAATAAATAAAATAAAGAGCTCTATTTCCAGATCTGTGGACACAAACGTGGACCTGGCAGGGTGTCAAACTAGGGCAGCTGCTCCTGAAAAAGATGTTGGGAGCCATTTCCCACCGTTTATACCACGAACACGGATACAGTAACCATGTTAATTTGTGGCCGAGCAGAAGAGAAGGCAGGATAGTACATAGTCTCTAAAGTTCAAATCCTGCTTCATCTTTTGCCCACATGTATGGTTTCCCTGGAACTAATGGGATGGGTGAACAGTACAGCTGAAACAGGTACCCGAACAACAGGTCTACCCATCGAATTTGTGGTACCTGATTCAACTGGACAATTTCAGGTACTTTTTGCTATGTGAAGCGGTGACCGATTGGGGACTTGAAATACTGTTTTTGTCCCAGTTTTTCAACTTCTGGTTCCAGGTTTTGGAAAATTTTGGGATATTATTTTGCAGCGGGTGGGGGGAATAATTCAGGTACTTGAGAAAAATCAGCAAAGTGCAATTTTGTTTTTTTCAGCTGGTATTCGGGTTCTGGCCCAGATACCCCGAATCAGTACCTGAAAACGCAGGTATCCCTTGTGGATACTCAAACAAGCTTTTCTACAGCAACCTCACTTTCTACCCATCCAGGGTTGCTGCCTGCCTTATATCAGCTTCCGAGAGACAAGAATGCTTTACCATCGAACAGCAAGAGCTCTGCCCCTTTCCCCTCCAGCCCCCAGTTCAATCTGCCTACATTGGTCTCAGCCCCCAGGGGTGCTTAGGTCAAGTAAATTTTAAATAAATAAATAAATAAATAAATAAAAAGTAAAAATCGCCCACCCACATCTGTTCTATAAACTGTCTTCACCCTTTCTCTCATGCTGCCCCCTAGGCTTGGAACTCCCTCCTGGGACGCATACACTCTGCTCCCTCTCTCTCGACATAGAGGTTACTTACCAGTCACTCTTCTTCTTCGAGAGAGCTCCGCATAGTCTCACTCTTGGGAGTCACTTCCTGCTCTGACCTTGTTGTCAGCAGTCTCCAGGCAGAAAGCCTGGAAAGATCTAGAATATGGTGAGGGCTCCGCCTCTCCATCCCCCCATCCGCCCTGTCGAAAGAGCAGGCTCAAGATCTCGCGAGAGCAGGACTGCATAAATAGGGGGAGGAGCCCTCACCGCCTCAGTTCCTTCCAACCGCGTCGCGCTTGGAAGACCTTCAGCACTTTACGGTGCTTGTCAGTAGTAAAAAAAGAAAAAAAAGATTAGAAGATAAAGAACTACTACTTCTGGCCCTGGCCCGCGGGGTTCGGCCCCCGGGCTGCGCCCGCTTTCACGCGGAGTCGCCAGGCTATGCACAAGCAGGCGGACTTAAACGTTGCCGCAACTGTCCGGCTACACTCTCCATGAGTAACCATGCCTCGGAGAGACCCATAATACTCAGACTTGTAAACCCTGCTCTGTCCTGTCTACCCGAACAAAGCGGGCTAGGGCTCTCCGCCTCCCGACAGTCTAACAAAAGGGCACTTCAGGGTGGTGAAGAGGAGCCTCTCCGGCTCCCCACCCGGCACTCACTTACCTCCGAGATGAATCCGGAGCCCGCAGCTCCTGCTGCTCCATCGGGACCACCAAGCGCTCCTGGTACCGCTGGTACCGTAATCCGGAGCCCGCAGCTCCTGCTGCTCCATCGGGACCACCAAGCGCTCCTGGTACCGCTGGTACCGTAATCCGGAGCCCGCAGCTCCTGCTGCTCCATCGGGACCACCAAGCGCTCCTGGTACCGCTGGTACCGTAATCCGGAGCCCGCAGCTCCTGCTGCTCCATCGGGACCACCAAGCGCTCCTGGTACCGCTGGTACCGTAATCCGGAGCCCGCAGCTCCTGCTGCTCCATCGGGACCACTAAGTGCTTGGAACTCCCTCCTGGGATGCATACACTCTGCTCCCTCTCTCTCGACCTTCAGATCCCTCCTAAAAACCTCAGGCTTTCCTCATCCCCATAGATAGCTCCTTTATGCGTCTCCTTAAGACATTCAGGATTCCTCTCCTCACCTGTAACTAAGCTAAGCAGCTTATCTCCACCCCTCCCATTGGCTCCCCTCCTCTCTCCGTTCTAGATTGTAAGCCCCTGGGGCAGGGATCTGCCTCTCTAGTCATGACTATTCAGCACCAGGCACATGGCTGGCACCATAAGCATCCCAAGGTCATCCACCTCGCCCGCCACTTTGATCATGTCCAGCCCCATCTCTCCTCTCTCCACTGGTTCCCTCTACCTGAACACATTGAGTACAAGCTCCTTGTCTTTACCTTCAAGGCCTTTCATGGCCTTGCTCCCCCATCTCTCTTTGCTCTTGTACTCCCGTCATTCCTGTCCGGGAGCTTTGCCCCTCCTCTGCTCCCACCCTTGCCCTCACACGACTCTCTTGCACCTCAGAACGTATCCACCCCTTCTCCCTTTCCCCAGCGTTTCATCCCTTTAGTTTGCTTCCTGATTTACACAAAGTCCCCTTCTCTCCTGTCGCTAAGCACGTGCCCCTGCGACTTCTCAACTTCCTGAATTGTCTCCGTCTTTCCTCCTGTTCCCTTCCTCTCCGTCTCCCCTCCCTCATCTCTCCTAGATTGCAAGCCTGCTGGGGTAGGGACCTGTCTCTAATGAATGATTGTAGCGTGCCAGGTACATTGCGGATGCTATATAAATAAATACTTAATAAAAAGGATTCTCACCTACTTTTGCCTCTCTTACTCATGGCCAACATAACAGCCACCCTAAACAAGTCTTGGGTAAACAGAACATCCTGGAGACTTGACAAGAAAATGTATTCTTGTTTAGAAATGCCTACTCCCTTCCTGACTTTCTCCAGCACCCAACCAAAAGGCTATGTAGACTCAGAGCAACCAGCAATTACTAAATCTTACTGCACCTTCCAGCATTCAAAAGGCCAAGGTTTCCTCCATCTGTGCAATGTTAGAGCTTGCCCACACAGGAGTTCTCACAGGGTTTTGATAATCTGTACTAAGTCCCTGTGCAAAACACTTCCAAGCAGAAAAGCCAGTGTAGCCGACCTTCTAAAGTGTTGAGGAGACTGGGGTTCAAATCCCATCTTAACCATGAACTCACAGATTGGCCTTGGGCAAGTCACACTCCCTTAGCCTCAGTTTTGCATCTCTAAAATGGGAATAATGATGACCTATCTTGCAGAGCTGCCAAGAGTTTGACTGCTGTGTTCACATGAACAACTACTTCAGTGTAGTTAAGCCTTAATTCACTTCCAACTTCTGATTTGTCCACATATGCAGAGCCCTAAACTGAAGTTATTCAGGAGTACGAAAAAATGTATGTACTCTTGAAAAATCAGGCGTAACAAACTCCCCTTTGTATCCTGCTTTGGAGTAACTTTTGTGTGCACCCTTTACTTTGAAGTAAAATCATTGTTTGCCATGACCATTGGCGGAAATTGCAAAGTAACTACATCTGTTTGTGACTGCAATGTGAACAGGACAAAAGTGGAGTAGTGCACTTTGAACTCTGAAAGTGCTATAGATTATATATATATATATATATGTCCTTTATTACAAAGGTCCACCAACAACTAGCAAACACATATATTATATTCGCACATGGCTTATGAAAACAAGCCACCATTGGCTTTAAGGGAAAGAGGGGAGACTTTAGCATAAGCCCTGTCGACACTGGGAAAAAATCAGTCCTCTTCGAAAACATGCTAACAGGTCTCAGCTAACAAGTTTACAGAGAGGGTCAAGTTGCATTTTAAAAATATGTTTACTGGTTACAATGGGCCTTTTCTGGCCTTGTATCCACAAATACATTTGTCATAGTAAACCTGCAAGGTAGAATGTGTGTATTCCTATAAGTCAGGGGTAGGGAACCTCTGGCCCAAGGGCCAAATCTGGCCTGTGGCTGTTCTCTGTTTCACCCCTTTCCAGTTCCTGGATCTGGCCCGTGGATCCAGTCCCCATCCTCAAGCACTGAGTAACTGAGCACATGGATGGAAGAGGCCATGAGGACATGCAATCATGAATAGGGGATGAGTCCATGGCATGGACCCACTCCATTCTAAACACCCCTGCTCCCCAACTCCTATGCAGCCCATGGAGTTTGTGCTAATTTTCAGCGTGAACTGTGGTAGGGAAAGGGTTCCTCACCCCTCATGTAAACACTCCATTATGCATTTCTTCTTAACACCTGACTGTCACAGGAGCAGTAACTTTGCTCTAGATTAACTACACAGTTCATGTATACACCTGCCCAGAGCAATGTCGGCATTCCCTCCTCCCAGGCTATTGAAAACTATGTCCCAGAGAAGCATAGTTCATGGCCACCGTAAAAGAAATGTTTGTGTACAGCAGCGGTGGTCAGACTTATGGGGGCTCATGATCCACTTGATCAACCTCAGGCATCTTCCATGGCGCCTTGCGCAGGCTTCTAGCTCTAGGACACCTTAAGAACTGGTCTCGGGAGTGGAAAGAAGCACTACTTCCCCCGCTCCTAGAGGAGCTCTCAGACATTTCCTGGGGTGGCAGTCCCACTCGGAGACAACTTTCTCTGAGGTTGGTCCTCCTCTCCACGATATGCTGGAGACTAGCTTGTCATCTACCGGTAATGATCTACCTCTTGGCCACCCTTGAAGTACCCACACTACTGAGCACTAGACACCTGTGCTCCACTCCCACCACAGCTAGCCACTTCAGAAAAATGTTTGTGCAAGACAAAAGCATTCGACTCCTTGTCCGTAACAAAAGGACAAAATTGTGTTACTAGGTTAACATGTGCTAACAGGCACCCTCACAACAACCCTGTGAGAGGCAGAGAGCAAGCTCTCCGAGGCAGGGAGCAGCAGGAAGCCACTAGACCAGAGGGCAGCAGCTTTGGGGTGAGATTCCGGGAGCGTAGAGCGGAGTGGGCGGCGATCCTCTACCCCCTGGACCAAGGCTTTGCAGACAAGTGTGGGAGACCAAGAGTCAGAAAAGGAGCCAGACCCGGGGGCCCCAGGAGGGCTCAGCAGAGCAAGGGAGGGATTCCTCCATCATATGGGGCTAGCTGCTCCCCCCCAGGCCAGCCGAAGAATGAGGGGACAGTGATTTCCCACCAGCCGGACGGAGTTTGACCGGACTCCCGGGATTTCCGGGGGCCGCCCTTCTTAGGCTCTAGCAGGCCTACAGGAGCATGCGCCGTGGGCAGCGGCCAGTGCCTACAGGAGCATGCGCCGTGGGCAGCGGCCAGTGCCTACAGGAGCATGCGCCGTGGGCAGCGGCCAGTGCCTACAGGAGCATGCGCCGTGGGCAGCGGCCAGTGCCTACAGGAGCATGCGCCGTGGGCAGCGGCCAGTGCCTACAGGAGCATGCGCCGTGGGCAGCGGCCAGTGCCTACAGGAGCATGCGCCGTGGGCAGCGGCCAGTGCCTACAGGAGCATGCGCCGTGGGCAGCGGCCAGTGCCTACAGGAGCATGCGCCGTGGGCAGCGGCCAGTGCCTACAGGAGCATGCGCCGTGGGCAGCGGCCAGTGCCTACAGGAGCATGCGCCGTGGGCAGCGGCCAGTGCCTACAGGAGCATGCGCCGTGGGCAGCGGCCAGTGCCTACAGGAGCATGCGCCGTGGGCAGCGGCCAGTGCCTACAGGAGCATGCGCCGTGGGCAGCGGCCAGTGCCTACAGGAGCATGCGCCGTGGGCAGCGGCCAGTGCCTACAGGAGCATGCGCCGTGGGCAGCGGCCAGTGCCTACAGGAGCATGCGCCGTGGGCAGCGGCCAGTGCCTACAGGAGCATGCGCCGTGGGCAGCGGCCAGTGCCTACAGGAGCATGCGCCGTGGGCAGCGGCCAGTGCCTACAGGAGCATGCGCCGTGGGCAGCGGCCAGTGCCTACAGGAGCATGCGCCGTGGGCAGCGGCCAGTGCCTACAGGAGCATGCGCCGTGGGCAGCGGCCAGTGCCTACAGGAGCATGCGCCGTGGGCAGCGGCCAGTGCCTACAGGAGCATGCGCCGTGGGCAGCGGCCGGTGCAAGGGCCAGCAAGTTTTTTTATTAAATTCCTTGCGGAGTCGTAACCGTATATAAGATTTAAAATATGACTCAGTAGCGCCGGCGACGCCAGATGCTTCCCCTTTGTTCTGGATTGGGGTTGCAATTATCCCAACCCGAACAATTAAAAATGGATGGGTTGCCTTCGGCCGCTAAAAAACAGACCAAGATAGATTCGCCATCATCGAGATCTTCGGCATCTGGACATGAGTCATCCCAGGTCAGTTCTTTTTTGGATTCCTCTGGTGCCAGAGCCCACTCCTCTCTATTGCATGACGAGGTGGACATGCCAGGACTAGAAAGAGGGGGTCATGATGACTCACCATTACTCCAATTACTGGGTAATCCATGTTTTCTGGTGGCAGGACTGATTAAAAAACTGCTTTCTCAAGTTGACAAGATAATAGCCCAATTAGGGTCACAAAAAACGGCACTGGATCACATAGGGGAGACCCTCGCTGAGTTAAAAGTAGAGACAATGGGCCAGGAAGTACAAAAACTTCGAAAAGCAAAACTGGAAGGGCAGAACCAAAGCCCCAGGAACCAGCCAATGCCTCACTCCCAACCTCTAAGAGAAAGAGAGAACGAAAATGTATCCCAAAGAGCCCCGGCACCCCAATATGTTTTAAATAACTTTGCATTAGCATTCAGTATTTACCCTTTACCAAATGGTTCATTCCCAAGATGGGCCTCAAAACAAGAAATTCATACTCACTTATTTCAAATATTGCAGATTGATATACCAAGATGGCATATCAAATCTTACCAGCCCCTAGGAACCTTCAAAGACTAGTCATAACGTTTAAATCTAGGCAATTGGTGGAGCATCTAAGGCTACAAGCCCAACTCCTGTATTCATGGGGAATTTTATTAGGGGATGTATGCAAGGATATGGGCAAGCCAGTTCCCTTAGAAATCAATATTAGGAACAGACCAGTAGGAGGAGCATTAAATCCAGAGGTGGCTACTCCACTACAGAGGGATGTAAATAACCTGCAGAACACATCTAACCAAACCAAGGAGCAAGTTACAATTCAAGAGAGGCTTATGGTTTTGGCTATGCCTAATCAAGCAGACATACGGCACATCCCAATCCAGATAGAAACCCTAGCTGGAGAGGTGATAGATAAAGAGCAGCAGGCAATTCCTCTCGATTTAGATATGATGGATATAGCCCCTCCACCTTTTGTCACCACTCACCAATAGATTGGCAACAACAGGGACTAGATCATTGGAGCCAGGAGAGAGCCCACGGGCCCAGAATCAAGCTGACCCATACCAGGGGATGGCAGTAACACAGGGTGAAGGTATACAACGGTGAGATATAACGTCCCATGATTTGACTATCTGTTCTTGGAATACGGCAGGATGGGCCAGACACTTACAAGTAGACGATTTTATTTCCTTTCTGACCCAATTCCATATAATTTGTATACAGGAGTCGTGGGAAGTTAATCCCCAAGAATTAATTAATTATAAATCCTTCTACCTTGAGGCTACTCCCTCCTAAAACGGGGGTCGCCCTCGGGGAGGATTGGCATCTTTGGTGGCATTAGATATGACGAAACAAGCACAATGTATACTGAAAATACCTCCAATAGCTATAGCAATTAGAATTAGAATTCAACAAGGAGTGCTTATTATTGTTAATTGCTATATTTCCCCCACTAATTCGAGTCCTTATAAGAACAAAGTGTGGGGAAAATTACAAAAGGCATTGGAGGAACTTCAGGAGCAGTATTCTAAAGCTGACCTTCTAGTATTGGGAAATTATAATGCAAGAATAGGACCCAATGACCAAGCCCTGGGGGAACATGGTAGAGCATTGGTTCCTCAGGGACTAACACGGATAGTAAACCGTACATCTAAGGACTCCCGAATTAATGCCCATGGTTTAAAATATGCATCCCTAATAAGAGATTGCTCATTGATTATATTAAATGGAACAGGCTATTCCGATGAGGAGGGAGAATTTACACACATAGGGCCCCATGGAGCCGCAGTAATCTATTTTATAGCAGTAGCCCCAACTATACAGGGCAGGGTGAGAGATTTTAAAATTGACCCCATACTATTAAGTGATCATCAGCCATTATCCCTTAGTTTAGCTTATATTACATATGATCAAATGCTACCAAAGATGGACGACCTCCCCCATGGGGAAAGATATGTAGTTTATAAATGGGATGAGTACAAGTCCAGACAACTTAGTGCCATAATTAAGGCTAAGGCAATGCAGGGATTATGGGAGCAGTTACTTGACATCTCCGGTCAAGGAGAAAAAGAGAAAGTGATATTGTATGATTAAAGCAATAGCTTTATCGCAGGAGAACCTGTTTAAATCTAAAGAGGGAGACTTAAAATGATTGGGAAATCTCCATAAATCATGGTATGATCCACAATGCAAAAAGGCAAAAATCTCCTAACCAAACCATATTATACATATCGTAAGAACCATTCAAGAGAGATTCTACAAAACTTTCATGAGCATAAGAAAGCTTATATAAAGTTAATTAAGGATAAGAAAATTTTGTGCTGGGCAGCTAACTGGAGTAAAATGCTGTTGGCAGCAGAGCATAAAGATTCAAGGACATTCTGGAAATGTATCAACACCATCATTTCCAGCCCCCCCCTCTCAAGCAGTATATCCTGTCCCACGAAATACCTGGGAGCAATATTTTCAGTGTAATTTCTACTCAAATAAACAGAATAAAACTCTGAATATATATCTTCAGAATTACCCCAAATGGCCACTACTTACCGAGGAGGAACTGGTATTTCATATAGGCACGGTCAAAAACAACAAGGCTCCCTGGATTGACCACATACAGATAAGAGTGCATTCGTTCACAATTGGACTGGTGGGTGCCTATGTTAACAGCACTCTTCAATGAAATCAATGAAACAGGGAAATGTGTTGGGGCACAGCCATAATAATTCCCATCTATAAAAAAGGGGCTCGATCAGACCCCTTAAATTATAGGCCGATAAATCTAATAAGCGTTATAGGTAAGCTCTATGCCAAGATACTCTTATTTAGATTAAATTCCTGGATCGAGGAGGATGTTGTATTACATCCAGAGCAGGCAGGGTTCCAACGTATGCATTCGACAGTTGATCACTGTTTGATGCTTTACCGCCTTATCGAAAAATACAGAGCAAAGAATAACAGATTCTACGTTGCGTTCCTGGATTTGAGAGCAGCTTTCGATTCAGTGAACCGGCAGCTGCTCTGGGAGAAGCTTAGCACCACCACTATGGACCGAAGACTGTTGTTCCTTATTCAACAACTTCATGGTAACACGGCATTGAGAATTAAGGTGAATAGAGTAGGTCAACTTTCTAACTTGGTCAGGACCAATGTGGGGGTTAGACAGGGGTGTGTTCTGGCCCCCATACTGTTCAACCTATTCATAAACGATTTTATACCAAGGATGGCAGACATAAGGTTTCACCCGCCTAAATTAGCAACAAGGTTAGTGGGTTGCCTAATGTTTGCAGACGATCTAGACCGGATTTCTCAAACCAAGGTAGGCCTGAGAAGGCAGCTGAGTGACTTCGCAATCTATTGTGAAACCAATGGACTTAGCGTCAATTATGGCAAGTCTAAAGTGGTGGTGTTTACAAATTCCAAAAGATTATTTGACTGGAACATAGCAGGAAACTCAATCCAGCAGGTCCCTATATTCAAATACCTGGGCCTCCACTTCCAGGCGACAGGTAGCTGGAAAGCCCATGTACAAAGGGCTAGGGAAGGCATTAGGATGACAACTAGGGCTATTGCCCGTTATTTTTATAATACGGACAGGCTCGCGGTTGCACCAGTCATCCAGGTTTGCAATGCGAAGATAAGAACCAAGCTACTGTATGGAGCAGAAGTGTGGATGCCACTGACTCAAGTAAAATTGGGATCCATCCAGTACCAGTTCTTGCAGACTTTTAAAAATCCCGCCAGATACAACAGCGGCAGCACTACGTCTTGAAACAGGACAAATGGACTGGTCTTTAACAGGCTGGATAGCAGCACTTAAACTTTGGATAAAGATCCAGAGTGGAACCCAGCAGGGGCTTGTGCCCTACTCTCTAGAAGATAGATTTAAAGACCAATGGAAAAACTCGATATTGTCCTTCCTAAAAAAAAGTGGGTCTCTCTTGGGAGTATTTGCAGACACTCAGGCCAGGGCATATGAGGAAGGAGGTTATGACACGACTAAAAGACCTAGCGTGGCAGGAAGACGTAGCCATAGTCAGGCAGACTCTCCATCTAAGGGATTATATTACATATCTCCCCGATCAGGGACTGATTGCCCCATACTTAAAAGACAGATTGACAGCTCAAGGGCGCTACTTAATAATGTGTGCCAGATTAAACGCTCTACCCTCCAATATCCTGAAAGGCAGATTACAGGGACTCCACTACGCTGACAGATTATGCCCATTTGATGATATTGAGGCAGAGACAGCTCAGCACATTTTCTTTACGTGCCAGACGTATAACAAGCTGAGAGCCCAATTCCTGTCCGGCATCTCCTTAAAACTTCCTGGCACGACAAGAACCAACCTGTTGTGGCACGTTTTGAACACACCCGAGTACCTATTAGATGCAGCTAATTTCTTGATAAGGGCTTTTGCTATAAGAACTAGGTTCTTCCAATCCCGTACGCTGGAAGGGCTTACCAATCTGAACCAGCCCTAGTTACCTAATATACAAAACTATGCACTCAACGTACGATCCAGACAATGAGGAAGCAGAGTTTGAGTGCCTATTGGGAAATTGATTCAATACCTGCCCTTGTGAGCAGTTAAATTTCTTTTAAATTTTTATAGTAAATTGTGAATCTGCCACTAGGGCAGATTTTGTGCTGATGATCATGTGATATTTGATTGTCTGTACATGTAGTTTCTGTGTTGTGTTGTTTGTTTGTATGTTTATTGCAATGGCCTTGGCCACACAGAAATAAACTTGCTTGCTTTGCTAACAGGAGGCTTCCCCCTCCACCCCACAAGCATCAACAAGTAGGGATGGGCGAACAGATCGCGGTTTGGGTTCGGTTGCGTTCAGTTCATCCATTCGGTTCGGCTGCGTTCGGTTAGTTCGCCGGGTTCGGTTTCATCCGTTCGGGAAATGTTGTTATGGGCGGGTTTTTTATATGTTTTTTTATTGGGTTTTATATGGTTTTCTTTTGGTTTTTATATGGGTTTTTAAATTTTGTTTAATCTAATATATCTATCTATCTACACTAAATCTAACTGCTATTCACTGTTCTAAATGCTATGAACTAAATGGATTATCTAATAAGTACACAGGCCTACTCTCCTACAAACACTAAAACTAAATCACTAACGCTATCTCTAATCACTAAGCTAGCTCCTACAACTTCACTCACTCTCTCTCACTCTCCCTCTCTCACTCTCCCTCTCCATATATATGGATGGGATGGGAGGCAGGGGGAATCACAAACACAAGGTTTCAGTTTAAGGTTTAAGTTTCATTTCAGTACAAAACTGAAATGAAACTTAAAGCAATCTAATAATCCTACTGAACACCTGCTGTTCAGGAACAGTGACTAGCTCAGAAGGTGTTGGGAAGGGGGGAGGCAGATAGTTTCATGACTTGAAACTGTCTCCACCTGTGGTGCCTGGAAGTCTGCTCCTCAGTGACTACTGTACTACCCCTCCCTGTCACATTTGACCTTACAGTGAACCTTTTTTTGCCACCCGAACACGATTCGAACTGACCGAACTGTTTGGCCATTTCGACGTTCGGTATGTTTGGGTTCAGGTTAGAGTTCGGTCGTCCGAACAGGCCAAGTTCGGGCCGAATTCCGAACCGCGTTCACCCATCCCTATCAACAAGCCTTTAATAGCAGCAGCTCAGTGCCTCAGTACAGATGGTGCTCATATTCCTAGAGGTTGGCAACAGAAGCTATTAGAAACTAGGATCCAGCAAGAACAAGTCATTATTTTGCCTTGGATGCTAAAGGCAAAAAAGGCTGATTGTAGACTTTGCACCAAGGAATGGGCAAAGCAATGGGATGCCATGCCAAGGCAGAAGCATCTACCTTCGATGGAATTAGTTGCCTTAGAGGTTTTCCAGAACCAGCTAAATAAGCATCTGCCTGGGATGCTGTAGGTACACAGCATCCTGCCTTGGAATAGGTAATCTTTGAAGTCTCATCCAGCTCTATGGTTCTACCGCCCTTATGGAAGCCTGGCTTATCGCGGCTTATCCAGTTACTAAGAAGTAACTGATTCAAGTCAATTGAGGCTGAATCAGACAAGACTGAGGTAGAGAATGATGGTTGGTGGGCCAGGGGGCGGGGACTTCTATCATAGATGGGGTCTGGCCTCCCCAGTCACGTGTGCAGCCTTGGGGTGCTCCTGCCTTTATTGCTGTGCCTGTATTTTTAGGTTGTGATGGTAACCATGTGCACCTTTCACCATCTCCATCTGGTGAAAAGGCTGTGACCTTTTATGGATTTGGACCTAGCAACTGTCATTCATGCATGTCTGCCACTGAAGTGTTTAGAGGTTGTAGCTGATCCAGAATGCAGTCTCTTGGCTCTTGTCGGGGGTGGTTCACCAGGAGCACATTACACCAGTGCTCCACTGTCTACCTATGGTCTTCCAGGCCCAATTCAAGGCGCTGGTTTTGACCTATAAAGGCCCTAGACAAATTGGGCCCAACATACCTTACTTAGGAACTGCCATCTCGTCTACATCCCATCACGCTCTTTGGTCAGCCAGGAGCAGCTGTCTAACTTTGGCTACACACACCGAGCATGGATAGGGAGGGTGTAGGCAGAGACAGGCACTCTCAGTGGCTGCTCCCCAGCTGTGGAACTCTTTCCCCCGAGACTTGCCTAAGCTCAAACCGGATTGACTTTTTGTTTAGGCGGTCAGTCCTTTTCACTGATAATTGGGAGAGCCACTTAAATGGGATAGAACCTCTGGAAATAGTTTTCTCAATGCTGCAACTGTGACTATGGTTGCCTCCTTTACATCACCAAAGGCTAGTCTACTCTGAGGATGTCCCAATAGAAAGGCCTCTACTTTATAAAACCAAATTCCTAAATTGTGGGCTGGGACACGAAAGGTCGCCATCCGTAGGTGGGGTAATGGCCCAAATAGCACCCAACAGAGTTGGCGTCTGTTGCTACCAGGGGTCATGAAATTATACTGAGCTCCCAAAATGGGGTCATGGGTGTACATTTGGGCAACTACTAGTCCAGAAGTGGCCAAAAGGTCCCAGCTCTATGAGCCACATACCAAAATCTTCCAATGGCTCACATGTCTCCTGCTTTGTGATTGGCTGACTGAGGCGGTGCTGGCTTCTGAGGAGCAGCTGCGATTCAGTTGCTAGGACTCCAATGCAATGAAACAAAACTCAGGACAATTAAGGCAACCCGGGGTCGAAGAGCCTCCACAGTTCGGCCACTCTTCACTAGTCGGACAGTGACTAGGGACATAAGCAGTTGGACGACATGGCAAAGTCAAACTAAAAAAAAAAACCCAGGTAAGCTTATTTAAAAGGTTTATTTAACTTTTTAATTTGAGGTAAAATACTTTTTCCTTTCAACTTCCATAACAAAATACAGAGCTATCAGATACCCCTGGAAAAAATATGTATATTATACATATATTTCTATAACATTACATCATATATATATAATATATATATGCAAACTTTTTTTGAAGACTTTATAGAAAGTGGAACGAAGGCACTGCACTACTTTACATGTTTATGTACATATACACACACACGCACACAATTTTAATCCAGCTTTTAAGTGGACCATACCTCAAGCTAACAATTCATCGATTTCGATGTGTATGCGTCTGTACTAATCCCTGCTGAATCAATTCTAATAAAGTCAAAGAACATGCCTCATGGAAAAAAATGAATATTTTTTTTAAAAAAACTTTTCTATCAGTAAATACTTTATCACCTTAAAAACACTCTAAAATGGAACTCTTTTTTGTTTAAAACAATCTGATTAAAAATATTTCAAATCAAAAAGAAAATTAAGTTTTTAACCCACCAGGATAAGACAAAAAAAAAAAGTTACTTTAAAAACATAATTATGGAATAAATAAAAACCACCACCAAGGGACAACCAAGGAAGAAGTTTAGCCTGTCTTGTAGGTGAAGGAAGGCAGTAACAGTTTGCACGTGGCTTTTAATGCTTCTAGGGGAGTGGGTGGGGCTTCCTCACTCTTCACCCACACAGCACTGTAGATAGGTGAAGTGGAGTACAACAATTAGCCATGTGCGCCCCCATTAACAGAGTCTGGCAAAATCCTATTAGACTGTTTCCGGGAGGGGGAGGGGGGGGGGGNAAAACCCCGTTGTATTCAAAGGTTTTCTTAAATGACCCTACTGTTTTGGGGGGGGGGGGGGGGGGGGGGGCTTCCATAACTGGAAGATTTGTACCTCAAATTAGATCCCTGCAAACTAAGCCAAGCCCAGACAAAATTGGTTCGGTAGCTCAAGAACATCGGATGAGAAGCCACGCCCCCGTAGCGATGCAATGTCAAAGTATTCTATGGGGGCAGGGCCATATCAGGGTAAGGGCAGAGAAATTCCTGAACTCCACGCCTTTTCCCTCCCATTCCCACAGAACACCATCATATGGACACTCCACAGGCACAGGGAGCATGCCAGAAAAGGGGTGGCGTTACGGTACTGCCCTGGCCCTGTGGAATGCCATGATGGCCTACCAGGCACAGACTCCAAAGAACCCAGGTATGGCTTCAGGCCAGATTTGTTAAGCCCAACCAGCCCTTTGCCCCAAAGAGTCAACTCTTCTATGAGGATCTTGCCTACTTTTGTCAACATAGATGGGACAGACGCGGCTAATGAGCCTAACCCCAAACCCTACACTAACAATGCAGTTGGTTACCATTCCTAGAAATTCCCCTGGGGTTAAGCAAAAAAAAAAGAAAAGAAAAGAAAAGAAAAAGAAAAAGGTTGTTAAACATTAACATGCTCTCGATTAGTTAATACAGGTGGATGTTGAAAATCTCAACCATTTAAACTTTACAAGTTTAAATATTTGGCACATTGGAATATACATCTATTCATTTGCAATGCATTTTAATATCGCACTTCCTCCTTGAGCGGCTGCTCAGCAATAGGAAATCTGGTCAGGAGGGAGCGCCTGCCTTTGCCTATGCATGAGGTGACGACGTCCTGAGCCAGCTGGAAAAGAAGGAGCTCGCCTTCCAATGGGGGTGGAGCCCGCTTGCCCCTCCCTCCCAAGCCGAATACATCACCCCAACCTCCGATGTACCCGGCGCTCACTGGTCCATTGTCCGAAGAACCTGAGTTCTTTTCATCCCTGAACTAGGAGTTCTTGCTTTGCAGTGCAACGACTATCGATATTTTTTTTTTTAAAAAAAGAAAAAGAAAGCATCACCCCAAACCAATTCCAACTTTTCAAAAGCCAAGCAATGTTTTAAAAATTTCAATGAAGTGCGAAATGGGCATTTCTCCCTCCCCACCCCCTCCCCTATTCCCTCCAAAGGGAAAGCAGCATCGATCAATTCCGGCACTTGGGTATGATGGGGTGATGATATATGCATTACTGATTTGAAAGGCCTCGTGTTTCTTTTCCTGAGTTCGTACTGACATCGCCTGGCCCTCTCTCTTTGGGGAAAGCAATGTTCTCATAAATCTCCCTCTGGGCTTTCCCTTTCCCCTCCCTCCCACTGTGCTCAAAACATTTGGAGGTAAGCCTAGGGGCTTGAGAAGGCAGCCTGTGTGTTCATGACAACCACCAAGAACTGGGAGGTCTAAACCCCAGATGAGTCGTGTGTGGCTATAAAACTGGTTACTCAACTGGGTAGAACGACAGAACCATGGGGGGCACAGACACCTCCAAGTGAGCTGAACTGTCCCAGTTCATAGATTACCTCCACTTCCTTCCTTCATCCACACCTCTCTCAGACATTAGTCGCCAAATAGATTTCACCCTAAGAATGCACCTTTGTACAGCACTTTCCTCAAGAGTCGTCTTTACAGCCTCTTGGACCAAAAGACCCCTAGAAGAGCCAGCCAAGCATCTTTAATTGTGCCGAGCGAGTTTAGATTTGCCGAGAAGCACATGCAGGACATTTTGCTCTCACACATTCTCCTGCCCCTCTCACAACAGGTGAGAAATTCTCTAGTAAAGCATCTTGCCTGCTCAAAACTATTCTCTTTGAGTTGCCGTTGAGTCAACAAGAGGACTTCTGACACAACTTTTATCCCTGTGGAGCTCAATTGTTTCACTTCCTTTCAAGGAATCATTAGAAAATTAGTCCCAATGCAGCAGGAGTACAACCACATTCCTCCCTGTAATCTGGAGCCTATGCTAATTAGTCTAACAAGAAACAGCTGGTTTTTACATCAACCAACGCAGCAAGATTTACAAAGCAAAGTCACTGAGAGCCACCTACTCTCTTTCCCATTCTCAAATGCATCCCGATGCCTTCAAATCTCACCCCTGACCTTCCTGTGTTCCTACCCTCCCCAGACTTTCAGAGCACTGCCTTCAATGCCTTTCATATGGACCTCCGCAAAATCCTGTAAATCCTGCACACCACTCTCCCAATTCTGCCACAAGCAAGAAAATTCAGCATCACCTGAAAACCCGTTGATCTTGCCTGCATAACAAGCTCTTCTGTCAACAGACCCTGATCACGTAAAGTGTATACGTAGTTAAGGCATGAATTCAAATGATAGGGGAACCCCAACAACGTAAGGAATAGATTTAACTAATCACTCGTCAGTCTTTTTTGATGAACTCGTTGCCATAGTTGTATTTTCACTGTGGATTTTCCCAGTCGCTACCCCCCACAACCCACCCACCCAAAATTAGAAAGAAAATATTAGGGTACATTTTAATGCGTATATTAAAGGCATTAGGGTTTTGTTTAATCCTTTACTCCCTTTCTCTTCCCTGAAAGATTTGAGAATGGCTCATGGCTTCTTCAATATCTCAAGAAGGCTGAAAAGTGTAAGCCACCAAGTCTTCAAAAGATGCATTTACCAAAAACACAGCTTGTCCCAGCCCCCCTCCCTCAACTGCCGAGCTTTGCAGCAGTTACCATCTTGCCCATTCCAACCGGGCCTTTTGATTGGCACAATTCCCTCCAATCTCTTTTCAATTTTAAAGACAGTGCAATATTCCAATTTTCCTCCCCAAAAGACAACAGCTTCCCATTTTGACAGAAGTCCTGTTTCAGTACAAATCGTTTGGTGATCCTCTGCCTATATATATATATATATATATATATATATATATATATATATATATATATATATATATATATTCAGAAAGGATTCCTGCTTCTATAAATACTATAGAATATAAAGTAGTTACGTCTGGAGTTCAGAAGCCTCATTGGAGGCCACAGAAACTCTGGAGAGTCCACGAAGGCTCCCACTCCCAACCAGAACCCAATGCATCTCACCTGCCATTTAACAAATTAAAAACAAAAAAGAAAGAAGAGCACAACCCCCCTAGTCTCTACAATTAATCAAACCATTCTATTACCCTCCCAGCCCCAGCTCTGCAAACCTTTGCTACATAAATACACGGATGCCGCCACCACCACCACAGAGGCCCTTGCACATTCGTTTCTAGGTGTCTGCTGCAGCTGTGGCCGTCACCACCTTGGGTCCAGCAAGGCAACGTGGGGTGCTAAGGATGCCGTTCCAGTGGAACTTTCCATTCTGGCGCTCCTCGGGGGCCTCTGCCTGGCGGTCGCCATTCCAACGACGCTTGAGACGCAGTTTGGGTGGCATCACTGCGTCCTCTCTCTTATCCTGGGCCCCAGTTTCTCTGATCGTCTCTCTAGGTGGCTTCTCTCCACCTCCTTCCCCTTGCTCTTGTGTTTCTCCAGCTGGGAAATTTGTTCGGATTGGTGCTGGGGGCCATGATGGAGCAGCTGGCCTGGCAAATACAGGCCCTTTCTCGTCTTCCAGGTTGGCATTGGGTACCACCACACTGAGGCCTTCCTCCCTCTCACTCTTGTCTTTCCCCTTGGCTGGCGGCTCTTTGTTTTCAGGTTCTTTGTCCATCATGGGTTCCACCTTGACCCTTGGAGACGTAGGGGCTCCCTGGGAAGCTGTCAACTCATTGCTTTCCAGCCTCTCCTTGTTTTTACGCCCGACAGGCGGAGGCTGTAGCTTGATAGGGAACTGGGGTTGCTCGTCAGGATGCATTTGGCACTGCGGTGGTGGGAACATGAGCCCCGGGTAACGGGGGAAAGTCCGTGGGCTTAGGTGGTAGTTGAAGACGGAGCAGGCTTGAGAATGCAAGTAGTGTTTCATCTCTTCAGGGTTGAATGAGAAGCAGCTGCTACCCGTAAAAGGGCTGAGCCCCGGCGAGGGGCTGTAGGAGAAGATGGTTGGAGTCAGGGACAAGGCTGGTGAGATGGGGACATTCAAGACCCCGCTGCGCCCTGGGAGAGGTGACACAGCAAAAGGGCTATGTGGATCTGGGTACATCCCAGGCCTTGTGAAGAGAGGAAGCATGATCTCTGGCTTGCGCTTCTGGTGACCAATGCCGCCAGTGCCTGTGGCATTCCGAGAAGCCATGAGGTCCGCGCTGCGCCGCCAATCTGCGATGCCATCGTCCAGTTCTGCCACGTCTGGCTTCCCTTCGCCGCCATCGTTCGAAGGTTCTTGGCTGGATGGCCCCAGAGACCCTCCAGAGAAGTGACCGGGCGGGGTGTCTTCTGTAGGAGAGCGGCTATCCAGCGGTGGAAAATGGAAGCGGGATGAAGCTGTTGGGATTGGCGGGGCGCTTTGTGGGACAACACCTGGCACAAGGGAGAGAACAAGAGAGGTGTATTAGGAACACACTTGGAAGTGCAAGGTTCACATACGTACCAGCTGGAAGGCCTGGACAACATGGTTAGGTGCTTAGAAACATGACAATGTTGCACTTCCCATCAGCAGTACCATGGCAATCAGTTAAGAACAGCACCCTGTTCCTTCCTGCCAACACCTGGCTGCTACTGGGGTCTAAAACCTTGTTCTCTGCACTCATAGGGCAGCTCTTCTGTCTTTCAAATTTTGCCAGAGCTAACCAATCAAAGATGAGCAAATGCCCTATCCTCTCCCATGCTTTTATCCTTCAGTATCTCTTTTCCGCTGCTGTTAAGGTCTTCTCTCCCATTCTTTTCCTTTCCTCATGACCGAGATGATCTTCAATTATCCATGAGCAAGGCCCTGGGAATTCTGCTCTACCGCAATCTCAGCCATTTTCACAGAATTATGCATTTGGCCAAACTGATCAGCACTGCGAGCAAGCCAATTGGGGTGGGGTGGGGGGTGGTACGAATATATATTCAGAGGCCATGGGGCTCTGTCACAGTTGATGAAGAGGAACAGTCCATGACCATAGGACCCTAGAGTCGGAAGGGACCTCAAGGGTTATCTAGTCCAAGGAGGGGTTGGATGCTCAGGGGAAAGGCCCCCCCCTGTGATATTTACCAAATTTTCTTTCAAAGACACAAAATGGTCACAACTGGTACAATGGCATGCTGTGAAATTCATGTGCATAACTGGCAGGATTGAGTTAATTTTAATAATTTATTCAGCTTGCCAAATCTGAGTTTTGCTGCTCGCAGAATTTGGGTTTCCCGGTTGCAGAATCTGGAAAGGTTTGCAGAGTGCACAGGGCCCTGATCATACAGCCTGCCTGGTGAGGTGACTTTGTAGGGTGCTCCGAGGTACAGGCAAGGACCCATGTTCACTGCATTTCCTGCACTGCTGTCAATGGCAGAAGACGCAGTGAACACACGTCCCTAGGTCTGGGTTTCTTTTGATCCAAGTTCTCAAAGAAAGGAAGACGAGATGGAATGCTAGTTTTATTTTAGAAGCCTGGCCCATAGCACCAAAGGAGATAATATCTTCTTCCTTCAGGCTGATTTCGACTGGCGACCAAAGAGCTGAAAAGCTTGGACGTTCTTACTAACAGAAGTGGGTCTAATAAAGATAGACCATCTCAACTCTTTTGTCTCTCATCCCTCCCCTCTTTGGGAATCAATACAGTAACCACGATATAGGCCAGGGTGGGGAACCTCCGGCCCAGAGACTATGAGCAAATGCTCTATCCTCTCTCATGCTTTCATCTTTGCAGTCACGTATAGTTCTTATTTGGCCCTTTTCCAGCTCCTAGAGCTGGCCTGTAATTCCACTTTCTCCCTGTAAGCACTGAAAAGCGAGCTCAGGGATAGGGAACAGAGATGAGAGCATGCGCTCGGGCACTAAGGAGCACAGTTCCTTAAAAGTGAACCTCTCCCCACTTTCCCCAACCCACATAAGTGCACCCCACCTCCAACTAATATGCGGCCCTCGGAGCTTGCACTGACTTTCAAAATGGCCCCCAGGAGGGAAAAGGTTCTCCACCCCTGCTCTGGACTCCCAGAGCACATGAAGGTCTTCCACCTAAAACCAAAAATATTCATCGGGTTTCATGAAGTTACCGGCTCTACCAGCTTTCAACAAGCTGTTAGGGGCATCTTGTATTTTTTTTAAAATGGCTTATTCGTTTGGAAGGAAGCTTTTGGGTCAATGCTAGGAGTGTCATTCTCGTGCCGACAGACAGGGCTTTCCAAAGTGAGACAGTATTGCCACTTTTCTGAAAGATAACAGAGACCTGGAATTCACCTGCCGCCTTACAGAAGCTGGTTCCAGAGAGGGAGCCCAGTTCTAGTCTCGTCTTCGCCAGAAACTCACTGGGTGACCTTGGGCCACTCACAATATTCTCTCGGTCTAACCCACCTCATAGGGTTGTTGTGAGGATTAAAATTTGTGTTAAGTTGTTATATGTAAAGTGCTCTGAGCGCTATGGCAGGGGGCGCTAATATTATTATTATTATTATCTCCCTCCCTTCTCCCCCCTATTGCTTCCTGTCTCCCCCCTGCCCTTGCCACCCCATTATTTTAGAGATTCCCCAAGCTCAGCGAGAGTAGGAAGCTAGGTGTTTGCCTGCTGGGGCCCTTTTCAAGCCCTCTGGGAACGATATGTGGGGGCACGGCTCTAGCCCGAAGTGTCCCCCAGTACCCAGGGACTTCCTTGCATTCTGCCTGTGGGTTGTGGGAAATGGGACAGTGGGCTGCAAGCAATAGAGATTTTGGGGGAGTCTCTGTGGGCCAGACGAAGGGGCACTGTGGGCCTGAGGGTCCCCATCTCTGATCTAGAATATTTATAGAATTAATAGAACAGCTTCACTTAATTCAGGAGCGGGGAACAGTTTCCTCCCAGGAGCCACTTTGAAAAATTAGTAAAAGCTCCAAGGGTTGTGCTGAAGTTGAAAGCAAAGGGGCACTCAAGAAGAGGGGTCTATATTATGGATCAGTCTCCTATCCTTGTGTGCATGCCCTTCTCTCTATTCCCTTCCCCTGAGGAAAAGGGAGACACAGAAACTAGCTGCAGGCTGCACTGGGCCATTTCCCGACACCGGACACTAATTGCTATCATTTAGGGGCACGCAATTCATTTTCTAGTTACTAAAATGACAGAGTTCAATGACCCTGCTGGTGCTGTTTTGGAAAAGGGCGCATATACACACAATGGTCTGGTGGCCATTTTGCGCACGTGCAGTGATTTAAAAAAAAATATTTTTTTAATATTTTAATTTTTTTTAAAAACCAACCACCTTAAAATGAATGGGTCATTTACGAAGAGCCCCAAGAACAAAGGCTTTTTTGTAAACAAAAATGAAAACGAAAACTAAAGACGAATGGCATGCCTTCTTCACACCCTGATCATCATTAGATCTTTTTAGCCATCATTTCAGATCAAGGTCCTCAACTGGAAGGGCTGAGAAAGCCCTTTTCTACCCAATGAAAGCCCAGGTAGTGGAGATTCCCCTGCTTGCTCCGCCTCAGGTGGAGGCAGAGATCTCATTTTTATCCCTTCAAGGTGTGCGAGAGAGAACGGAGAGAGAAGAAACCCAACTCCAGTGCCCCCCAAACAGGTTTGATGTCCCCACCTTCCCGCCAAGAGGAAAGAAAACAGGTTGTAATTACAGAGATGCATTCCAGTACTCCTAACTTTTTTCTTTTTTTAAATGCATGCCCCAGGGACAGGAGCAGGGAGTGGCTGCAAACTGGGAGAAAGGAACAGTCGTGAGCAATGTCAAGGAGGAACTGCCTGGACTTGTTGCTGGAGTAATTACAGCTCTCTTCAGAGTAGCTTCACACTACATTTTACATCTCCAAAGCTTCAGCTTCGGCCCCTGGAAAAGAGATTCTTCCACCGCAAATAAACCCTTCCGACACAGGGGGAAAGCCACAGGACTTCACATTGCCCATTTCCACACCCTGGTTATTTAAAAGCCAGGCTCTCTGAAACCACCCTCCTTGTGGTTCATGATAGCAGTGCCCCAATGTAATTTTAGAACCAAACCAGTAGTTACAGCCTGGCGGTTCAATCAATTATCTACCTCGCGGGTGGAGAACCTCTATCCCATGAGCCAAGTCTGGCCCGTGGCTCTTTTTTCTTTTTTTATTTGGCCTCTTTCAATTCCTGGATCTGGCTTGTGGATTCAAGTCCTCACCTTCAAGTACTGAAAGAACGAGCTTCGGGGAAGCGAGCAGGAATAAGGGCAATACAGGATGGAGATCCACAGCTTAGACCAGGAGCAGGGAACCTTTTCCCTCTCATGGGCCACTTTGAAAATTAATAGAAACTCCAAGGGCCGCACAGACATTCAAGCCAGAGGTACTTAAAGGGAACACTAAGGAAGAGAGGATCCAGATCATGGACCTGTGCCATGGATCTGTCCCCTCTCCTTGCGTTCATGCCCTCCTCTCCGCTGCCTTCCCCTGAGCTCACTGTCAGGGCTTGGGAGTAGGAACTTGATCCAGGGGGCAGATCCAAGAACTGGAAACAGATCACCCCCAAACTAGCTGAGGGCTGAATTTAGCCCCCAGACTTTAGGGTTCTCATCCCTGTCACAGATCCATGGTTCTGGCTCTCCATCCTGAAAACACCCCTAAGGCCACCCTGAGCCTTTCTGAGAGAAGGGTGGGATAAAAAAATCAAATCAATAAATAATAATAAAGCACCCCTGCTCTCCCTAGTTCCTATGAGGCCCTCAGAGCACGCACCCCAACCTCTCCTAGTTTCCCACCCCAAACGAAATACTTTAAAATGCCCAGTCACTGTGGTACCTCGGCACTGAGTCAGACTGTAAGCACGGCAAAGGTTCTTCCTGCAAGAGATTATTATTCACTGCTTTGTTCAAACACCAATGCTAAGATGTAGGGTTTAGAATACAAATCCTATGAGGAGAGGTTGAAGGATTTGGATAGGTTTGATTTGGAGAAAAGACAACAAAGTTGGGGGTGGGAAACGTGATAAACCGTCTACAAATATTTGGAAGGCTGCCATAAAGAAGATGGGAGAACAATGGTTCTCGCTTGTTACGGTGGGCAGGGTTAAGAGGCAATGGGAAAAACTGCAGGGAGGGGGATTTAGAATGAACCATTAGGGAAAAGATTCCTGATCGCAAGGGCAGCCAGGCAATGAACCAGGCTGCCTAGAAAAGTTGTCCATCATTGGAGGTTTTTAAAAGACCGGATGACCGGGCACAATTCAAGGTGCTGGTTTTAACTTTAAAAGCCCTAAACGACCTGGGCCCCAGGTATTTGAAAGAGACCACCTCTTCCTGTTGCGGTCTCTGGTTTTAACCCTAGCCTTGGTGCAGATCCTGCACTGAGCAGGGGGACTCGACTCCATGACCCTCATGGATTCCTCCAGCTCTAGTGACCCTTGAGGTGCCTCCCAGTTTTCTAATTCCATCTCTAGCCCCCCCGTTCTGTTCCCTTACTAATCGGACAGGGACCCATGTTAATTGTTCCCCGCCATTTCTGCCAATGGAGAAAATGTAAGGAACATGGCTCTCTGCTATCAGATTGATTTGTATGCACTTCCCAGAGCGGTAGGCTTTGTATAGCAATCCGAGGCTTGGGTTTCTTTTGATCCACCTTCCCACAGAAAGGCGTTCTACACTTCAGAACCCTCAAATGAGGCTGATTTCAGATGCGACTCCCCCCCCCCCCCCCGGGCGCATATTTTACCTGTGGGAGGGAATGCGCGGGGATCGGCCGGTCTGAAAGCCCCACTGCGCGGCTTTGCCGGCAGACACGCGCAGGGATGCAGAAGTGGAAATCCAGCTCTGCATCTCTGCACGTGTCTGCCGGCAAAGCTGCATGTTGGGTGTGTGCGCTTTCTGACCGCCCAATCCCCGCGCATATCCTGCACATTCTCTCCCGCAGCCAAAATATGCACCGGGGTGTGTGTGTCTGAAAGCAGCCTGAGAGTTTTAATCCCACCAGCACAGTCCTTCCTCTCCCATAAGACTTGCTGTTCACACAGTCGAGCTCTCTCTGCACCTGGGAATGATGCTCATGACCTTCAACACTGGAACCTTTTGTACTGGGTGTGGACAAGAATTCAGGGGTTATCCCTAACGGAGCTTGTAAATCATGAGCCTTAGTTTCTATTGCACAGCACTCCAAAGGAATGGACACACGCAGTAGCTCCAGCCTTAGGGACTGGCACAAGCTCAAACCTTGCTGTGAAGCCTGTGCCCAGGATCTGCTGACCCAGCAGCAAGAGACTGGAGGCCCTGAATATTATTGTTTATATCGCACCAGCAATGCACCCAGCACTTACCATTAGAGAGGGCCCTTATGATCTAGGATGAAGGAGGGAGTCTAGGGAGAGACAGGGATAGGTCTGGGAAGTTGAGGAGGTGCAAGTGCACGTGCTTAGCTTAGTGACGAGGGAGAAGGGGACCTTGAATGAAAGGACGGTAGAGGAAGCCTCAGTGAGCGGGCTGTGGGAGATAAGGATAGGGTTGCCATATATGCAATTTTTTTCAGGGCACTTACGAAAAATACATGTTGGAGGCCCTGCAACGGCTCGGGCGCCAATGCGGGCCCCTGCAACATGTATTTTTCACAAGTGCTCTGGAAAAATTTGCATATACGGCAACCCTAGATAAGGAGCTAGGGCAGTCGTTTTCAAACAGGAGGATGCAGAAGATATTCGAGAGGGGGCGAGCGGCACGAGAAGGGCCTGGGCTGGCAAACACCCAGCTTCACACACTCACTGAAGGGGTGGGGGTGGGAATCTCCAAAAGAATGGGGTGGAAAGGGGAAGAACAAGGGCAGGAGGAGAGGCAAACAATAGGAGGGTGGGAAGGGGGAGAGGAAGAGAGGGAGCAGTGTGGGGATGGGGCCTCAACTACCACAGAGAAACAAAGTGAGGGGGGGTGGGGGTGCTGTTCAAAAAAGCGAGAGCACCACTGAGCTAGGGCAGGGCGGCCAAGAAGCAGATTGCAGTCTACTGGCAGATCACAACCTAGTCTCCAGCAGATCGGCATGGGGGAGATCAGCCTCGCAGAGGCAGGACGGAAGCCTTAGGGAGCATCTCCAGGGAGGCAATAGGACGGAAGAGCTCCTCGCCACTCCTGAGACCAGGTGACCTGGAGTTAGTTGCCACCTGTGCGAATTATTTAAGGAACACTTATGAAAGATACATGTTGCAGAGCCTGCATTGGCTCCTAAGGTGCCAATGCACCCTGCAACATGTATTTTTCGTAAGTGTTCCTTTAAAATGTGCACAGTTGGCAACTCTACGTGGAGTTGAGGCAGGGGTACAGTGGATCACATGCACCACAGTGCATCTGGCCACCCCCGACCTAGGGGAATGCCTAGTGGAAGGGTAGGTGCTCAAGAGGAATTGGAAGGGAAGGAGGGTGCAGAACAAATGTGTTCAGGGAGGGCGTTCCAGGCCTAGGGTGCAACATGGGAGAAGGGACAAAGATGGTTTAAGGTGCAGGCGATTGTAGGGCAGGTGAGGGTGGGAACACAGCAGAAAACGAGGGCAGGAAGACAGGGAAGAGCAAGGCCACAAAGAACCTTGAAGGCCCCTACCCCGATGTCTTCCTGCTTATGGCCCTTTGCAGCTCTGGGTTAAAGCAGGGAACTTGGGAGATCCTGCGACACTGGTTTGACCTGTGGAGGAGTCGACACCCACCCGAGGAAGCTGCTTGGATTAGCTGCAGTGCATCAGCCTTGACTCACTCCGCTTGGATATCAAAAGGGCTGGTGACCGCGGGAATTTGATTTAACTGGTTACGGCCATCATTAGGACTGTGAGCAACTGACAGGAGTTTACACGCACCCAATTCCTGGGCATCTTAACAAGAAAGGTCATCTTTGTTATTATAGAACAATAAACCCTCTGCAGCACTTCACAAACAGGCAAGGCAAGGTCCTGGTAATCCTCCATGATGCCAAGGACAACACACCCAGTTAGAAGTGGGAGCAATGCAAATCTACAGTCAGACACAACCCAACAACAAGAAAGCTTGAATAGGAACCCCAAATGCCTTCAAGCGGCCACAGACGGTCTTGTAGCAAACAGCAAGGAAGGAGCATGCCAGATAAAGCAGCACTATAATCCGTGCATTCGTCGACTGCCCATTCTGGTGTCTTTCGAGTTAATGGGACAGGAATAGACCGACCTGCCTAGAGTCTTGCAAAGTACAGCACAGCACAAGCTCAGGAGGAGCCCTGCTCAGGTTGAAAAGTAAGGCCCTTGCCCAACTTGATCCAGTCTGTGCTGAGACCGACCCAAACCTAGTCTTAGTCCTGATAAAGCCAAGCTCTTTAGAAGTGACAGGGGGCCCCACCTCCACAGAGCACTATGATGTCATGGCATGAGAGTCAGGAAATTGGGGGGAGGGAGGGGGAGGGGCAGAATGCCTTAATCTCACCCCTTTTCTGACATAGGCCCACCTCATGGAGCCCTGTCAAATCCCAGTGCTTCCCGAGGACAGGGAGGGCATGTCAGTAAAAGGGTCGAATTAAGGCATTCCCCTGCCAAGGGTGATGACAAAATTATATTCATGGGGCCACGAGGTGTGACAGCTGCTTCCTCCTGCCCCTTTTCGACATGACTATGACCCCTTTTCCAAGCGTTGTGATGCCATCACACTTGGAAAGAGAGCATGGTCTTGACAAAGGGGTAGGGCAAAGGGGGTACCCCCGTCTGACATGACCACACCCCCTTTCCAAGGGTCGGTCACGGCGCTCAGAAAGGAGTAGGGCCAGGAGGATGCCATCAAACCCCCTTGTGACATCCTCCCAGCGCCCATGTCCCACCCCAGCGGAACACCATGATGTTATAGTGCACAGTGGGAGCAGCAGGGCTTCTTGTCCACTGGGAACCCAGTCCTAGTCTGAGGGGCTTGGTCAGCAAGGGCTCCTGAACCAAGTCCAGCATGGTCTGCTGACTAAGTTGAGGCTAGACTACTGCAATGTGCTCTATGTGGGGCTGCCCTTGATGACGGTTCAGATACTGCACTTGGTGCAGAATGCGGAGGCCCACCTTCTGTTGGGGACGGGTCACCAGGAGCACATTACACCAGGGCTCCGGAGTCTGCACTGGCTGCTGCTAGCTTTCCAGGAACAATTGAAGGTGCTGGTTTTAACTTAAAAAGCCCTAAACAGCCTGGACTACAGGTATCTGAAAGACCACCTCTTCCCCTACGTCCCGTCGCAGCCTCCGAGGTCAGCCGAGGGCGCCCTTTTCCGAGTGCCAACTGCCTGTGAAGTTGCTACATCGAGGGCGTACGGGGGGGCCTTCATGGTTGCTGCTCCACAATTATGAAACTCCCTCCCCTTGGAGGTCTGCCGAAGACCGAGCCTGTTCTGGAGGAGATGCAAGACCTTTTTGTTTGGGAGGCAGGAATAGGATTCGGTGGAACTGGGCAGAGGGGTTTGGGGAAGGATTGGTGGGTGGCAGGAGGGGGTAAAGGGTCGGGTGGGATAGTTGTGGGAGGATGGGAGTTTGTGGGAAGCGTGTTTTTATTGTATGAATTTTATTGTTTAAAATTTTTATGGCATGCAAGCCGCCCTAAGCCTTGTGGGAAAGGTGGCACAAGAAATTGAAAAATCATAAATAAATAAGTTCCGGACGCCTATTGGCTGATCAGAAATGGAGAGAAATTAGTTTCCTGCTTACCATTGGGCCGTATGTTAATGAAGGGATAGTTGGGCATCACCAGCTTGTTGAAGTTGAACTTGTAGGTAAACCTCTTGCCTTTTGTCTTGTGAAGAATCCTTTTGTTGTAATAATATCTGTCAAAAAACAATGGAATGCCACCATGTGTCAAAATATTGACCGATTTCCCCCATCCCTTTTGTGGTTGCGAGCCACTTTCAGAGTTTGAGATCTATACTGAGACATTGCTTTATTTTGAAAGTGTAAGGGTACAAATGAGTTATGTTCTAAGGTTGCAAACAAGTAGAAAATAAACTAATTTTATTTATTTTTTAAAACTTTTTTTTAGTGCACCTGTCCTTTTAGGAAATGCTTGCCATGATGGTAAAGACCCCACTGTTTTTTCCCCCCTGCAGCAGCAGTTCAGGGCTTCTCTCAGTCTGTTCACTCTCTCTGTCAGGAACATCAGGTATCCTGGATGCATTTTAACTTTTTCCTTGCTGGTTCCAAGTATTCATGCTGTCTTTTACTCCCCTCTCCCCCTCTCAGTATTTTGCATTTCTTTACTGAGCTATCACAAGCAACATTTTTCACATGAGTTATGGCCAATCCTAAGGCTCAGCCATTGCTACAATATTTATTCCTTAACTATCTACAGCAGAGGTGGGGAAACCTCAGGCCCGTGGGCCAAACATAGCCCATGGCTAGTTTTTATTTGGCCCCTTTCCAGTTCCTGGGTCTGGCCCCTGGACCCAGTTCCTACCCCAAAGCAATGAAAGACTGAGCTGAGAACAAGCAAGCAGAGATGAGGGCCTGCACACAAGGATAAGGGACAAATCCATGGCACAGATCCATGATTTTGACCCTCCTTTTCACAAGTGCCCTTTAATTAGCCTCATCCCTGACTACTAGGAGGCCCTCAGAACTTGTACTAATTTCCAAAGTGGCCCCTGGAAGGGAAAGGCTTCCTACTCTTGCATTAAAATGAAGGAAAATTCAAGCCAAATATCTGGAAAAACCCACGAAGAGTGAGCTCTTCTAACAGAAATGTCTCACAAGGGAGTGACCCCTAAATTGGAATCCTGATCCCATTTGCTGGGTGCTCAGCATGAGGAGGACGGTTACATGATGCTGACTCTTCCTCTTCTCCAACCTGACAGACTTGGTTTGACAGCTAAGATTTCACATCATCACTTTTTCTAAGAGCGTAAGGGACTTGACGGGACTTCTGCTTAAGGCCCCGTTTCCTGGGTCTGGCCTCCTTGCCTCCAGGGTAGCAAGCAAACATACAGCTGGACAAAAGTTTATCCCAGGGCTATTCAGATGCTCTTTCCAAGGAAGAAACCCGTTTGAGCCAGAAATTCCTGCTTCAGGAGGCAAAATACCCTTGGGGGTTGATGTTCATGAGAACACTCCAGGCTTATCAAGATGGTATCCCACAGGCCTTTGGGGCAGCCTTAAGTTTCCACAATGCACAGAACCACAATCAGGAAGACTGCCGCTTGGAATAGGCTCCCATCACTTAAGGGGGCTCAGAGTTAAAGAGGCAATAGTTATCTCTGGAGGAGAAACGTAGGTGAACATTTTCTACAGAGCTACCTATGTCCAGGGGGACACTGAGGAGACAGGCTAAGCCCCATTAGGCTGTTGGGGAGCAAGAGGGAAAGGATGCATTCAATACCATTTATAGGTCTTTCCTATCTGTAGCTTCCAGGTAAGGGGAGACCAGTTTTTGTGGGCACAAGGATCGAGTGTGCAAGGAAGCCAACCCAGGGCAATCTACTTACTGGAGAAGGAAGAACCCTTTGTGCCATCCCTTTCCAGCAGAGACAAGCCGGGTGCTGCGATGTCACAATGATTGGAGAGGGGGGTGGCTACGTCAGAGAGCCCCTTTCCCCCAAAGATCGCAAGCTGTGCCAACTGTCGCGCTCAGTCAATCAATGTCTTGGTTACTCCACTATAGGTTACAGCAGTGGACCTGTGTCTGTGGGCAGGAATTCAGGAGTCTTGCTCCACCCAGCTCAGACACTGAATCAGTGAAAGCAGTGCACTTCCACTGTGTTTGGGTTTACTCGATATTGGCAATAACCGTCTCCCGCCTTTCATAGAACCATAGGTTCAGAAGGATTCTCCGGTGTTATCTAGTCCAGCCCCCTGCTCCAAGGCTCGGGATATCCTTTGCCTACAATGCTCATCCAGATGGGTTTTCAGCACATTCACAGGAGGAGGATCCACAGCCTCCCTGCACAACTTATTCCATTGCCCAATGCATCGCTCATGACTATGCTTTGAGTGGAGCTAGAAGGAATTGGAATGTAAGCCCCTTGGGGCAGGGACCTGTCTTGAACTACCGATTGTACAGCACCAGGTACATTGCTGGCACTATAAATAATAATAATAATAATACGGTAAATTAAAATTCCAGAGTGAACACTGAGGCAAGCAGGACATAACTTCTGAGAAGCCCGATGCATGTCAAACTAACTTTCTGCGCTCATCATTGGGAAGAGACTATAAGAGCCTTCAATCTCCCTCCAACCGTGCCACTTCCATTCCCGAGCGCTACCAGCAGAGCTACCAGAGCAACTGATAGCTGCTTCTATCTACTTTGTACAGGAGTATTGGTCATATAAGGAGTGCAGTTAGTGCCTTTAAAAAGGCCCATCTGGTGTGGCTCAGCTGTTCTTCTCTGGGGCACCTGTGCCTAGGGTCCTAGGTTCTATGCCTGCCTAAGCCCCTTACAGACACACACACACTTTTAAACCGGAAACGGATACTTGTTGGATCCTATGCGAGTACTGCCTATTATTCGATTGGCAAATTGGGCAGTGCCTATTTGCAGGGTATACCCGTTATGGAGGGTACTTGTTTAAGCTGTACAAGAGAATAAAAACCAAGGCCATGTCTACAAACATGTTCTCTGGACTAGCCTTCTGAGCTTCAGTGAAACTGCTCTGGAGCAAATGCTTCATGGCCCAAAATAATTTGATCCCCATTTGCCACCCCCTCTTTGTGGATGCCTCATGTTAGCCCAGATGGCACGATATCAGGCAACTGCAGCAGAGGGGGGGGAAGATGGCACAATACTCATGCTAGCTGCTTCTGCCAACAGAGCTGATTAAGCTCTTTGGTAGTGTCTCGAGCATGACCGGATCAAGCAGGTGGAGGTTTTTGTTCCACTCCCGTAAATTACAGTGTTGGTATTATTTAATTTATTGTTTCCTTCCTGTTCCATGATGTGCCCTGTTGTTTGCAGCCTTGTTTCTCTTTACCTGCCCCGCCCAGAAGGGATCAGAGGACGCACGACAGCAAGGCTTATGTTATTACTATCGCGGTCAGTAACGCTACTACCTCTTGGAGGGAAGGAGCCAAAGTCGTTTTAATAATGACACAATGGATTGGGCTACACCCTCAAGTCTTCATGGCAACTCATTTCTAGCTGCCTGGCCTTAAAGCTATAGGGCAGAGATTGAAAAGTCCCAGAGAAAGGCATTTAAAGGGATGGACCTGATAGCAGTTTCCAAATATCATCACAAAAACAAAAAAAGAGAGAGAGAGAACACAGTTCTTCACTGTCACAGAAGAAGACTTGGACTTAAATTGCAGCAAGGTAAAAAGATTAACAAAACTATAGGACTGGAAGGGACCTTCAAGGGTCACCTAGTCCAACCCCCTGTCCCAAGGCAGAATACCCCATACCTACAGCATCGCAGACAGATGCTTGTCCACATGGTTTTTGGAAACATCCAAGGAAGGAGATTCCAGACACCTGAAGACCAGTGGGTCTCGAACTTGTTTGAGCTGTGCCCCCACTTCCACTTGTCTGTCATAGATGAGACCCCTCCCACCACCACCAACCCCTTAACTTGCTCCCTCTCCCACCCTCCAATTGTTCCCCACCCCATTGCCTCACCATTGTTTTGGACATTTCCCCCTAACTCAGAGAGTGTGTGGAGCTAGGTGTTTGTCAGCTGAGGATCCTCTCATACCCCCACCCCCACCCCATAATACCTTCCATGGGTTTGAGACCCTAGAGAACCTATTACATTGCTCAGTAGTTCTTTCGGTTAGGAAACATCTCCTAATATTTACCCCAAAATCTGCTTTGCTGCCATTTAAGCCCATTTCCTCTTGTTCGATTTTCTGTGACAGCCAAGAAGAAACGTTCATCATCTTTTTGTGGCATTCTTTGAAATATCTGAAAACTGAAGTGTACCGAGAAAACTTCCTAACTGTTAGAACCAGTTGGGTGGTGGGAGATGCTACCTAGTAGAATCTTTCACTGGACACATTCTAAAATTATTATTATTAGTGTTTTTAAATGGCTTGACAAGCATGTCTGAAGCTATAGACAGAGTGCCTTGGAGCAGGGGGTTGACTACCTGGCCTTCGAGGTCCCATCCAAACTCTACAATAAAAGAACAGTTAACACCCAGGTGGGGTTGCACCAGACGACAACAACTAGCGTCAGTTTAAGTTCTCCATTAACTCTTCTCCTTAAATGACTGGTTCAGAATTATGAAACATGCACTGAAAACTAACCAGTGCCTTCTGTGCTACAAAGATTAGGCTTTGGGGCCATATGCTGTCTCAATCTGTGTGTGAAGCAATCGAGTAGACAATCAGGAGCCTTCTGAAACTGGGCTTTATCCAGTGTCAAGTGAAGGCTGCAGGAGGGTGCAGAAACTCAGATTGGACAACCCAAGTGGGCATTTTTAGACATGGCTTGACGCAGCAGTACAGTCTCAGAACTCCAATCTCTTCACTATCAAATTTAGTACAAATGGGATTACATGGGACTAAATCAAGGGCAGACAAGAGGGCAGGTCATGATCCACTGGTGAATCACAAGCAGATCACAGTGGGGCAGTGGAAGGGAGAGGAGACACCACAGAGATTGCCTCTGGAAAGAAGAGTAGGACTGATGCCACGGGGAGCATCTTCAAGGAGGAGGGGGGCTAGGAGAACTTCTCCAATGTGGAAGAGAAGTGGAATGCTCCAGTGCT
This sequence comes from Sphenodon punctatus, assembly GCA_003113815.1. Classification (NCBI taxonomy): domain Eukaryota; kingdom Metazoa; phylum Chordata; class Lepidosauria; order Sphenodontia; family Sphenodontidae; genus Sphenodon; species Sphenodon punctatus. The sequence continues at coordinate 2,819,062 of QEPC01008495.1, forward strand.
CTAGAGTCGGGAGCCAGCAGACGGAAGACAAGGGTCCAGATCATGGATCTCTGCCAAGCATCGGTCCCCTAACCTTGCGTGCGTGCCCTCATCTCTGTTTCCCTTCTCCCTGAGGTCAGCCTTTCAATGCTGGGAGGTAGAAACTGGATCCAGGGCCAGATGAAGGCAATGGAAAGGGGCCACAGGCTGCATTTGGCCACCAGGTCAGAGGTTTCCAGTCCCTATGCTAGAACATAATATTCTGAGCATTTCATCAAGTAAATGCACCTTCCCTCACCTGAGGGCCCGGCTCAGCTTGTCGTAGTTCATCTGGGGTTTGCATTTCCTCCGGCCCCACAGCCGCGCCACCTCATCGGGGTCCTTGATCACAAACTCCCCGTACTCGCCCTGCTGCCAGGCGATGACGTGGCGGAATTCCTCCTTCTGCAGGAGCTCCAAGATGAAGTGCCAGAGCTGGATCTGACGGGAGCCAGGGCTCGATTCTGTCTTGTAGGCCCAGTCTGGGAAGTGATATCCTTGAAGAGACCCAAGGGAAAGGTTAAAAAGCAATTGAAAGAGGAATTAACGACAGAGCTAGCAATAAAACCTAGTAATAAATACTTCCTTTCCATAGCAGCTACAATTCAATAAGGTGGTAACACAGCTGGCATCCCACCCTAGGTAACATGGCAGGATCTAGCCAAGTTCGCAAACTCCTGCCCACAGCAATCTTAGAAACCGTATTCACTGCATTTCCACCACTGGCGGCAATGGAGAAAACACAGTGAACCCGGGTCCCTGCCTATTAGCATTTTCTATGCTGGAAACGGATGCCTGGCTTATCGCACTCCCCGCTGCCCCATTCCCCAAGCTCAACTGCACTGATCTCACCCTGAACCCAGGACCATTTCAGCTAGGCTCCTTTCACAGCCCAGGCTCAACGTATCTGGGGGCACGACCACCCCAGAGCTGTGACATTGTGGCGTTCCATAAAAGGGGCAGAGCTAAGGAGTTTCCCCATCCCTTCCCAATGGGGACCCAGGCTTCTGGTCAGGGTATTCCATTGTTTAGACTGGTCCAATATAGGATATCGCTATGTCCAGTTTCTTCCTTTTCTTGCTCCCACACAGCTGTGCTGGAGCCTTGTGTCACCTTCAATAGTAACTTTCAGCATGGCTTAAGCCAGGGGTAGTGGCTCAATAAAGAGATTGCACCCTCTTCGGATGCAATCCCAACCCCAATGGCTATTTCAGCCATTTTTAGGGCCCAGGGATCATATTTAAGTGTTAAAATAGGCCCTAGTCATGTAGGAAAAAGGCTTCGGAATCATTGTGACACCAGTGGTTCCCAAGAGGTGGTTCACCACCTCTCTTGACACCAGGGGTGGAGAACTTCACACCTGCGAGTCTGAAGGCAGGGGGTGGAGAACCTTGGGTCTGGGAGGCAAGTGTGGCCCCTTTCCAGTTCCTACTCCCAAGCACTGGTAATGGAGCAGAGCAGAGAGCGCACATGGAAAGACAAGGAACAAATCCATGATCTGGACCCTCCTCTTCCTGGGCACCCAAACCCGCAACTTCTATGAGGCCCTTGGAGCTTGTACTGATTTTCAAAGTGGCCCCTGAGAGATAAAAAGTTCCTCACCCCCTGCTTTACAGGCTGGGTGACCAATTGGTTTCAGTGAAATCTGCGGGTGTGCTGCATCCCTGGAAAAGAAGTCACATTTTGTATGTCTAAAATTAGATACCCCTCAATGCTTTGGGGAGGGGGTGGGGGGGTTAAGAATCCCCCTGCATCCAGGGGGCCACATAAAAAGCTCAAAGATGGGCTGTCCTTTTCTTAAGCACACCCCTTAAGTATTCCTATCCCAACTTCTATGTGGTTCATGGAGCTTGTATTAATTGGCAAAATGGCCCCCAAAAGGAAAAAAATTCACAAATTGACCTAGTTCAACAAATTTTCAAACCCCCTCTCATATTTCCAGGCTGAAGGGATTGCACCAGAAGGCACCAGTCAGGACTATAGGGATCTATTCCTAGGACATATCTTTGTAGCAGTTTTGAGAGGTCTTCATAGAGACTGGGTCATCAATGTGCTAGAAGAGGGGTAGGGAACCTTAGGCTAGGGGGCCAAATGTGGCCTGTGGCTAGTTTTTGTTTATTTGGTCCCTTCCCAGTTCCTGGATCTGGCCCCTGGATCCAGTTCCTACCCCAAGCAGTGAAAGCCTGAGCTCAGGGTAAAGGAGCAGAGATGAGGGCCTGCATACAAGGAAAAGGGGAAGATCCAAGATGCAGTTTTGACCCTCCTCTCCCCGAGTACATGCTTTAACTACTCCCCCACATGCAGCCCTCAGAGGTTGTACTAGTTTTCAAAGTGGCACCTGGGAGGGAAAAGGTTCCCTACCCCTGCACTAGGAGATGGGCAATGTATAGTAGTCCCTGCATTATGTTGTCAACCATATTAGACTGTTGTAACCATTTGTACTAGCGACAAGTCACAGTAGGTGTAGAGCTGAAGGACTTGTATTCACAACCAAGTCGTTCCCATGGTTGTTAACCCAGAGGGAATTGCCACAGAGCAGCAACGCTGCCTCTCTCCACTGTCACCACACACTCTGGATTATGGGCGATATCCCATACGCCCTCTGAGCACACTGAATGATGGGATTGCAAAGACAGGAACTGGGGTGCCCTTTGAGACATGCAAAGGCTGTTGGGAGAGAGGCAGTTACTACAGGACTATACTTCTGCTTGAAAAACTGTATCTACCTCTCTTCCCATCAGACTCCTTCCATCGATTACCCACACTTTGTTGGGGAGTCACCATACCCCATTTCCCCCTCAATCTCTCCTCTGCCCCTAAGTACCAAAGGAAGGGTAAAAGAGTAACAAAGTGGGAGTAAGCGCTCATGAGAATCAAAAAATTGCAGGGTAAGGAGAGGAGTGACCTTGAGGGTTATCTAGTCCAACCCTAGAACAAGCCCTAAATCAGATCTCAGACACCACGACACCGCAATATAATGTAGCTCAGGAATGGAGAACCCTTTTCCTCCCAGGGGTCGCTTGAAAAATTAGTACAAATTCCAAGGGACGCGTAGAGGCTGAGGACAGGGGTGTGCTCAGGAACAGGTGGGTCCAGAAAGATCACGATCTGCCCCCTATCTTTCCATGTATGCCCTCATCTCTGCTCCATTACCCCCGAGATCAGTCTTTCAATGCTTGGGGATAGGAACTGGATCCAGGGGCCACATAAACTAGTCGAGGTCTACATTTGTCTCCCAGGCCTAAGGTTTCCCCACTCTGTCTTAGCTCAAAGATTTAGATTAAACCCAGGAATTGCAGGACAGCAGACCCCAATTTAACTGCAATGCTGGATAAAGTCCTAGTTCTCATTTACACAAAATGGCCCTCGCTGCTCTAGCAGAATAAAGTAGCCTTAGTGTTAATGAGGTCTTGAGTTTGGACTGTAACAGAGTCCCAGACTGCATGGTGTTTCTTACCTCCTCCTCCTTCTGGCTTCTCCACAATGCTGCAGCCGGTTTTCATTTTCTCCCTCCTGCTGACTGTTATTAAACAGAAAAAGAAGAAGAAAAATACCCAGCTCTGTCAACATGTCATTACTACACAAAAGATTGGAGTCTCTCACCTACATAAATCCCCTCTTCAAAGCAGCCACGACCAACCAATAATCTTCCCGATTCTGAGAGGCAGGGCCCAGGATTTTTCATTACTAATAACGCTGTAATTACTTGTCACACAACGTGCAAAGGTAGCTTTTAGTATTTGCTTTTGCTTCCTTCCTGTTTCGCCCTTAAAGCAAAAAGGAAACTCAAGAGCAAGAGGGGACCACGAGACAAACAAAACAAGCCAAGCCATTTGTCTTCTAGTAGATGGTTTCAAGTGCCAAAGTACACAAGCTGCTAGGTTCACCTAGATGTACCAGAAAGTTCGGGAATAGGGGGTGGAGAAATCTACCTCTGATTTCCACTCAAGAATGCACATCTGATTTTGGTTTTCGTATGTTGATTAAACTACCCACATGTGCTTTGTCTGCTTGTAAAGAGCATAGCGGAGACATGGGACTTTCGTGTTCCCAGGGATATTCCAAGATACAGGAAGTAAACATACCAGTAGCTGTGGCACCATGCAGGCCAAGAGACCTTAGAGAGCACGGAAGGCACACAAGGGAAGCACACATGTGGTCCTAAAGAAGTTGAAAAACATAACTAGTAGGTGGAGCTAGCTCAACATCTGGCTACAAAATCCCTTGTGAGCATTAAAACAGGAGCCCTCACATCCACTGCCAAGGCTGCAAAAGCTACTCCTACTTTAAGCTCTTTCCAACAAGCCAGATGGTTCTTAGGACCTGCCCCTTTTCAAAGAAATAGAGAATTTGAAGTTTTCTACTTCCTCAATTAAGTTGCCTGCTCACCTCTATTCTTTCAAAATGGTAAAGCTATGGAAGTCAAGGGAAGCAGACTGGAGTACTAAAGGAAGAGGAGGTCTCACTATTTTAAAAGAAGAAAACTAATCAAACAATAGCTTTCAACTTCTAAGGTGCTTTTTATTTGCAGGCCTCAAGGTGATTTCTATGTATTAATTCACTCAAGCCTTTTCCCTGACTCTGGGTGGAGCAGAATAGATTTAAATAGGTTTCCTTCCCCTCTCTCCAGTGTTTCTCATCACAAAGGGAAAACTTTCTTAAGTTGTGATCTGTTGTCTAATTTCCCAGCGTTACACCCAATTACTGAAAGTTGAGGAGACAGCACATAACCTATATAAACCCAACCTTATCTGCCAGAGGGTTATTAGGAGAGACACCCAAGCCCTCTGGCAGTTTAACAATAACATTCAACTTCTACTGCACCAAGGTCTCAAGGTGATTCTATGTATTAATTCACTCAAGCCTTCCCCCCCACAACTCTGGGAGGAGCAGAATAGATTTAAGTAGATTTCCTTCCCCTCTCTCCAGTGTTTAAATGCTTTAGGAGTCACAAGGCGAGTGCTGTTAAGTAAGAGACGCCCCAGAGGCCTAACAATCAGGATTAGGGCAGGAGATTCCTCTCCCAGAGCAGAAACTGATAAGAGGTAATAAATAGATTAAGCAGTCCAACACTAACAATGCTCCAGAGTCTTTCCACAAAGCCTTGACGCTCCCCACTGGACCAGCAACCCTCTCCTGGCGCTCTCTACATTCCACAAACAAGTCCCACCTTCCTACCCTAAAGATTTCCTTTTAGTGGGTTCATCAGCCCCAATAACCAGCCTACCCCCAAACACCAGACAGCTTCTTTACAGCCCAAGACACGCATCCCAAGAGGAAGGGTTACTGCAGTAGCGAAGTTGCCAGTCACCCTCCTCCACCATCAGTAGGCTACAGTGTGTCATCCCTGACCACCTGGTTATAGTGTTCAATCCTGGCCCCCCACACTCACTTTCTCTATTCCAGGGAACCCTCATTCAGTCTAGCCACCACCCAGACTAGGAATCACTTTCCCACTCTCTGCAATCAGCAATTTTTGTACCTTGTCCTCTATGTTCCTAGGGACTCTCTTACCTGCACTCTCTGCTCCTCACCCCAGGACATAAAACTCCCTCCTCCATCACACTCTCTCTTAGAGAGAGTGTATTAACTCCCTTAATACACAAAAGCAGTCTCTGGCCTATCCCCTCAAAACCTTTCCACTACACCCCATATATTCCCAAGACATTGCTCCCACTCTTCACTCCTCCCTTCCCCATAACCAACAGCCCTCTTTCCCTATACCCAACCTCCTGTCCTAGCCCCATTCCTTCAAAACCTCTTTCCCCCTCAGGGTCCCCCCTCCCACCCTATACATTCACACAAACATCACCCACACTGGTCTCTCCTCCCCACCTCTCACCCAGTATGCACTCCCTGGCCAAAGGAACCTTCTAGCCCCAATCTACTCCCTCAAAATCTCTCTTCCCCCTATTCCACTCTATATATTCTCAGTGACACAGCCCCCACTGCTCACTCCTCCCTATAAACGCACCTATCCCACACTCTGTATCTTCAAGGAACCCCATCACAGCGCCATACCCTCAAAATCTCTCCCCTTCAGAAGCCCCCTCCCCAGCACCACCCCTCCCCACTCTATATATTCCCAGAGACATCACCCTCACCAATGCCCACTTCTCCCCTCTGCACCATCTCCCACACAATTCACTCCCCCATCCCACACTTTATATCCCCAAGAAACCTACCGTATTTAACCCATTCCCTGAAAACCTCCCCCCACCCAAGGTATTTGTCAGCACACAGTTCCCAAAGACATCACCCCACACTGTTCACTCCCCCCTCCCCACCAGCTCTCACCCTCTATGCACCCTCCCCCATCCTACCCTCTGTACTTCCAGAAAGAGACAAAGTATTTCAAATGATCTCTTTTACTGGACCAATTTCTACAGGTGAGTATGAAAGCTTCCAGGCCCTGCAAAAACAAGGAAATGTCCAAAAGCTCACCTATGTCTCACCCACAGAAGTTGGTCCAATAAAAGAGATCATTTACACTACTCCGTCTCCAATTCAACTCTAACGTTCGGGGCCAGCATGACAACTGCTCTCTCTCTCTAATCCCATGGAACCTCTCCCTGCTTGCAAACCCCTCCCTACTCGAGACATTCCCAGGGATACCCCCGCTCAGTCTTCCCTACCGCACCAGTTTCCATGGTTATAAAACCCACATCCCACCCTCTATACTCCCTAAATAACCTACCTTCCCCAGACTCCCCCCCCCCC